>PNEQ01017673.1:30624-70928 GCA_003012365.1 Medauroidea extradentata | reverse complement strand
TAATATTACGGTGAATTTACAAATGATGTGTCACTACTCTAATGTATACACAACACATTAAATGTCAGAATGCAATATTTGTATTTGTCATTTAAAATGATATATATGACTGAAAGTGTTTTGAACTTTAAAATGTCTCTCCTGAACATTTTACTTTTTATGACATTCTCCCTTTTCTTCTTGTTGTCTTCATATGTAAAGGGGTAAGGAAAGGTACGATGTCGAGTGGAAGACTGGAATACTCAATATAATCTCAACTACTCATAAAAATTCTATGAGAATTTTTTTACCGAGTAGATATTTTATCAGCGAACGTTTATTTCTGTAGCACTATGCGGTATTATGCTTTACTTTCGAGAAAAAAAAATTATTATTATTATTTTTTTTTTTTTAGAAAATTAAGAGTTTCAAACCACAAAATCTACAAAAATGGAAAACTGCGATTTTATAATTTTTAATATGATAATATCTAGGCCTCTATAATAACCGAATTCAAGAAATACTCGCATTTTCATTTGAAAATAATTTTATCATCCGTGAACCTCTCGTGCAAAGACATTCGGATAGTAAAATTATTTTCAAATCCTACAATCTTGCCAGGACTCCGAGTTAGCATCCCACAGGACTCACACAGAGAGAAAGGATTGCTTCAGTCAACCATAAATACGTTCCCTATAGGGCGAAAGGAATATGTACATTATACGTTTAAAAAACTGAAAAAAATCTATGAAACACGTCAAAATTCGGTTAAGTTGCTCTAATAAAATATATGAGGAAACGAAATCAGCCAGGCAGCCTTAAAATTGGTTGAGCTAACGTTTACACGGTTGCTTCGCCATATTCAAACATATACATTATTGACTGTACTAAGGTTAATTCTACTACAGGTGAGATAGAAAATACGTTTTTTTTTATGGGAGAGCTTGGCACAGGAAACATTTCTGCCACTGGTTTCGCTTCAATCGCTAATGTACCAGATAAATACGAAACCGTAGTAAAATGAAATTTAATTAAACTTGGAAATCATAGAAGTAATTTAATTTAATTTTAAAGTGAAAAGAAACTGATTTCACGTTTTAAATGATCAACTTAATGTAACTTAAAATTCAGGAAAACTCTGTGATTGGTCAGTTAGTTGCACTACCGATACCAGCGCTCAAGCGGCAGAAATTTTCCCTGTAACAAACTTATAACATTGATATTTCTAACCTATAGCAGAATTAACCTTAACTGTACCAAAGCTTCTTCAATGTGTGCCGTTCGGGTGGATACGGGTTCAGTTCTAGGTCCGAACTTTCTGAATCCTGCTATCCATAGCTTCTATGATTCAATGTACGCAAACACGGTGACTGTCCATTAATACTCTGTAAAGATATTTGTATATTTTGCACACTGGTGTATAACAAAGTCAAGAAGGATTATGTGGTAAAATTGTTGCCCATACATCAGTTGTAGCGTTTACACACACACACACACACACACACACACACACACATATATATATATATATATATATATATATATATATATATATATATATATATATTCAAATTAATACTGATGTTACTGTACTTATGTAGTAAAAATGCTCAACGTTAGCTCCATTTACAAACGGAAGTATCGCAAGTGTCCTATTCTGTGTGTGGGTAAAAAAAGACCAATATTATTTAGGAAGATTTTTTACACTTAACTGTCCATGGCCGCTTCGCACTGTATGTCTGTGTCCTTGGGCTGTTGGTCCAGCCTATAACGTCATCGTGTACGTTCCTCTGCCGACTTGAGTTCAGGTCACTTAAGTTTACCTTCTCGTGGGTATATACTGCTTAGTATAACTTCAGAAAAATTTGACACCTTCCTATAGGTAAATAACTTTGTCGCAGTAATTTTGTCACAATAAAAGACAACATTTTCAGTACAAATGGAGAAATGTACGTCTTAGGTTTATTTTCGATCTAAAAATGTCGAGTAACATAGCTTAAATAATAAGGCCACAAACTTTTTACAAAAAGAATTTTGCCCCAGATTGGATCAATGCCTTAAGTGCACATATGCAGTTATGGTTATTGGCAGTGTGTCTTTATGAAGTGAGGTCATTCATTGCCAATCATAATAGAGATGCAACACCACACGTCTGTGATTAGCGTGTAGAACCTCAAGACACGAGGGAGTTTAAAAAATCCATTCACTGACTATGAAACAAGCTGGGGCAAAATTCTTTTAGCGACAGTTTCGTGGCCCCAAGCATAAAACATCCAAAAACTTCAGAACTGTGACAATTTGCTGAAGTTATGCGAAACAGAGTATAGCAATCTCCGCTCTATGCAGCTGGCGCTAGATGCCGCGTCTGAGGTAAGGAAACAGGCAGACGATAAGGTCTAGACTGGCTCTTGTGTCATCAAGCGTGTCGTCTTTATGCGCGGAGCACGAATACGACGTGTAGTGTTTCGGTCGTTAACGTTATTCTATAGACTTTAAGCGGTGGCCCTATTTTGTGTGCGTGTGTGTGTGTGTATATATATATATATATATATATATATATATATATATATGGAAAGTGCATAGTACAGTCCAGTGCATGCTTCTCTTATTTTCTTTAACGATTTCTGTTGGTATTTTTTACATGACAGCAGTCTGGAAAAGTGGTTTTGTTTTTGCTATTTTGAGGTGCCCCAAAACCATTTTTAAGCTTGATATCTAAAAAAAAGTACAGAAGCATACTTTTGAATGTATTTTCTTTTTTATATGTATATATAAACAAATATCAAGCGCATATTTAGTAGTATTTATTTTTAAAAAATGCTCCTAACACGCTGCACCAATGCTCGTGCGGTGGCTGTATAGGTTTCTTTAGGGGGAGTTTAGACAATTTTATTGTATTTTCAGTTTTTGAGCCATACATTTTTTTTTCGAACTGTACTATAAAAATTTGCTTTTCGACAAAGCATAAAACATATTCTTGATAAACTGCTTGACATAAAAATAAATGGAATCTTTCATTAATTTGTCATGCAGAATCATTGCAAGAGAAGTTAGGTTAACTTTCTAGATTTCTCTTGCAATGACTCTGCAGGACAAATTAATTAAAGAGTCCTTTATTATTTAAATTATGTCAAACAGTTTACCTATGCTTTGTCAAAGAGAAAATTTTGATAATAAAACTTTTAATAGATGTTATGGCTCTAAAACTAAAAATACAATAAAATTGTCTAGCACTCCACCTTGAAACGTCGAGTGAAATAAAGATATGACGTGGCTGTATTAAGGAACCGCACATTCGCCAACTAAGTACAATCGATCCAATCACGAGGCGAGGGCAGAAGGTGCTGTAAATTTCCGGACATGAAAAAAATAAGTGGCCGCAACTCGATGGAATATGTTCGATAGGGTGGTGAGGGGGGGGGTAGGAAGTTCCGGAGATCGCTGACCGGAAGGAGAGACTCGGTTGAGAGAGAGAGAATTAAGGAGGTAGCAGACACCGAAGCGCCAGCGGCCAGGGGCGGCGAAAAGGCGAACCATCTGCGCTAAGACCTCTGGGGTGTGAAGGGATGAGAAGGCAAGGGGAGGTGGGAGAGAAAAACAAGCTCGAGAACGCCAAGTTCTGACCCCCAAATAAAAATTTTCCCACCTTACGTAACTCAATTTCCTTCGGTCCGAGGGTAGACGGAAAAAGGGGAGGAGAGAAGGGCGAAGAGATGACGCGGAAGAAGGCGAGAGGAGAAAATCCTTGTTCCTTACGTCTTCCCTTCCTCCGTTCCGCATCTGGCCGTATCCTTTTCATTTTGTGTTATTTGTGTGTTATTCGGAGCCGGCCGGAAGTTAAATCATGCCATTAATAGTTCTGACCGCGTGGCACAGCCCGTGTACGGTTTAATCTCGCAGGACTCCAGCATCCCCCTCCCTAACCCTCTAGCCAAGCCGAGAACACTGCCGGATGAAGCAGGAGGGGTGTGCGGGGAGGGGGCAGAGGGGTAAAGCTTACGAGACCCTCGGGAACACTTCTAGCAAGGCCGAGAAGATCATAAAAAGAGAAGGAAACACACATATATACAGCTCGCGGGCCAGAGCTAAGATGAAAAGGGGGTTGGCATAATAATAAAAATGGCAGGAGATGGAATCCTTATTCCGCCATTTTTCCCAAGCAGGGGCTGCTAACAACTGACAAGTTATCTGGGCTCTGGGATTTAAGGTACGTCGCTGGCAAGACGTTTACTGTGAAATCTATGTTTGCACGTACACGCACGTGTTCGTGAGTAATTGCTCCGGGAACATAGTTTCTTTCCAAGAAATGTAATAAAAAAACGGTTACCTGCGGAGGCCATTTCTTACTTGCTCGTATGACACTTGCTTAAAAAAATCGTGAAAATAGCTAAAACAAGCATTTTAGGGCACTGACGCTAGTCTCCTAAAGAAAGGCAAAATAATAAAAAAAAAAAAAACTGGCACCTGTAGTTCCGTTCTTTGGTTTCCGACGCGTGCAATAATAATATGCTGTTATAGATGGTTCGGGATCAAGTGAGCACTCAAAAACGCCCTGCTAAAGTTCTATTTTCAGCAAATTCGTATCTTTCCGCGCGTAACGGTTAACGACCGGAAATATGTAACCTCTCTGAACACGTCCCTTGATGTTTGATACATTGTGAAGTCGGTAGGAACCCATATAGTCTGATAAAAATATTTTATGAATTATATAAACACAAATATGCCAAATCGGGTACATTTAATTTTATTATTGTTTCATTTTAATAGGAAATTCAGGGAACTACATTCGACAATTCGCTGCCAACCGTACACCGAGTAAGGTAACTATTGATAATGTTGAATCACATGCAGTAATGGCTAGTGATTTTTATTCGAAGGTTAAATCTTTAGTGCTCAGTTTACCCCGAACGACCTATACATGTGTAGTTTGCTCGATACTGGACTACAAGGACCGCGATCGACCGCGAGCAATAAGGTCGACTATTACTGGTTCACCACGTGAATCATCGCCTGTATGTACTGCACAAGGCGCTCGGCTGTCGTCAATTCCCCTGGAAATATTTCTTAAGGGGCCTCCCTACCCGCGCTTCGAATACGTTGCAATGAGTTACTATTATTCTTTTTTTATGAAGTTAATAAACGCACATTATATTTGTATATCTACGAAAAAAACACACTCTTCAATCTATGTCGCTGTAGTTTTGGAAATTCAGCACGATTATTAGAGACACAATTTTCGGACCCCTCAAATGGCCAGAAAGGATTTTCCGGGTTGCTGTATCTGGAAAAATAACAACCTGATTCAAAAACCCCAACTGTAGAAACAAGCGCTAGACTTTGAACTGTGCTAGCCACAAATAAAGTAATGTGGTCACAGCTTAAAGTATCTTAGGAAAAAGGATAATAGTAAAGTATTGCACGTCAGCTGATTAGCTTGCGCGGAAATGTGATAATACATTACATACGTCGGTCAATGACAACCTTACCGCTCCTACCTCACACACACAAACACAGCCTATCTAGACAGGCCCCTTAAGCACTTTGCGCACGCAGGGAAACTGAACACATTACCGAGCCGTAGACATAGAGAATTGGTGCGCGAATGTCTTATATTTACTTGAAGCTTTCCAGAGAGTGCAGCTACACTTTTCTTGCTATTTCTGCTTTAAGTAATTGTCTATGACACTCTTTCCCCATATATGCTTCCGCATCAATGTCGGCATGTCTTATACATCAAAGCAAGGCAGAGAAGCCTACGTCATGCAACTATAGTGGCCTTGGTGACTTGTCTATCGGCCGTTCACGATAAAGTGAGCACTGCATAAAGTTTTCTTTAAGATGTTTTGCAGCCATCCTTACTATTTTTGATATTAAAACCTCCGAGTATCATAAAACCAGTGTTAACGTTTCGGCACTCTCAAAAGTTAACATATATTGGCCAAATAAAACATATTTTTAATTAATTAGAAGTTCTTATGAGTGCTGAGTTTATAGTGAACAGCCTATACTATTGTAAAATTTTCAGGACGAATATAATTGTATTATTACATTGACATTGAGATGCGATAACACTTGTATACTTAATTAATTTATTTATTTTAGAAGTTTTTACGTGCCGCGAACAACAGAACGCCTTGGTATTGGTTCACGGGGGGAAGGGGCGTTGGTTGTAGTCGGCAAGGGCCTGTTTAACGAATAATCACAGTATTCACCTGGAGAGATTTCGGAAAACTCTGGAAAACCGAATTTAGAATGGCTGAAATCAGGGATCGAACCCGAGACCTACCGAATGAGAGGCGAGTGTTTTATCACTGCTCCACTTCACTAAAAAAAATGGATTCCCAAGTCCATTATTATGGGCAGTGACAGGAAAATTTCGTGAATTCAACGACCTGCTTGTTTGAATCCACTGTCATGTCGCGCTTCCAATACACGAGCAACATTACTCAAAATTCAACATTTTCAAATTATGCATATCAGGATAGTGTTCTCTACCTAATAAAACAATAACATAACCAATAAAAGTATTCCAAACATTAAATAGAGAAGTATAATTTTGAACATTTTTGCCAAGTAATGGTAATTACTAGTGCGAGACTAACATTTCTAGTATTTACGATGCATGAGGATAAACAGCAAAGGTTATGTTTCAGTGCAATACCAACATATTTTGTGTTGTTATATTACAACGTACTCATCTAAAATTTTAAAGTGTGTATGTTCGAATGCATTTATCTGAAAATGACGTATTTTGAGAAGTGTTGGTATTGCATTGGGGGTGCGATATATGCGTACTCAAGCCCCGTTTATTCGTTGAATGTCTGATGTTCCAGCGAGTAGCAGTTAATGGACAAATGGTCTGAGCTTGATTATACACGTTACAAGTGGATTCTAACATATAGGTAGGCCTAATTGAACTCACAAAATATTCCTGTCCCTAATTGTGGGGGAATCTGTCATTTTCTTATACATACTGATAACTTGGCACCGTTTTACATTTTTTTTGTTTTGTTTTCAACTTGCACTGAGATTTTACAACCTGTTTCTCATTCTGTTGAGCAAATGCAGGACTTAACAAATTTTTTATAAAAGTGTTTGGTAGTAAGGCAGCACAAATACGCGAATTATTCAGTCTAACACAAAACCGCTAAATTATCAGTACTGCCAAATTAACCCTTTGAAAATCAAATTTTTAAGCGCGTAAGATTACAAAACTTTGGAAAATATTTGACTTTAAGTTTTCATACTCCAGACAATGTTTAGTTTTATCAAGGATCAAACTAAATGAAAGAAGAAAAAAGGTTTCCACGATGTATGTTTAACCAGGCTTTGCATGTCTAATATTTTAAACTTTCAAACTCACGAAATATTCCAATGAGTGGAAACAGAAAAACCAATAATCCCATAACAAACGCTGAACTGAGAAACTTTATATTAATATTTTTATTATTTTAGTAGTTCATTGGATACTTGGAGCAGATTTCAACATGCACAGCGATATAAGCTGGTACCTGCACTGAATTACTGCTAAGTAAGTTCCAGTTATTTCAAACTATGTGGAAATAAATACATTTCACTCTCCATGAGAGCTATCCACTGATTATTAATACAATTAATTTTAATTACCACTGAATCTCTTTAAGAAATAATGAATTTTTATTGATTACGGTTCAACCTTTCCACACTACGACTGGAAGGGATTCTAATTTCAAAATATTACACCAGCACCCAATTCCCGCAGTCACAATTTTCGTCGTCACATCAGCATGATCAAGCAATGCCGGCGCGAAACTGAAATTAATTCAATTATCCGATAGCATGGCTGAGCGGTGCAAGTAAAAAAAATTAATAATATCGGAAGAGCTGCGCGTCTATTAAAAGTGATGGTGCGAGATGGCGCGATATAAAACAGGCAATTTGCATGTGATCTCTTCATTACATCGCTCGTGGGACGAGAGAGCGTGCATCTCATTGGTGGGTGTGGCGATCATTTTAATTTCCCCCGGCGTAGGTGTCCTATCAGGAGACTTCGAAGCTCGTTTTTTTTTTTTTAATTTGATGTCCAGCCGGGACCTCATGCTGCGAGGAATCTACGGTGTAATTACTCCGAAACGCCGCCAGATAGCACCGGCATCGAGCGTGATTAAGTTTGATCCTCGATTTCTTCTCATTTGTCCCACCCCCCAATGCTAATTCATAAATATTTTTATTGCCAGAATAATGCTGACATTTTTTTTGGGCTAGGCCAGCCAATCCCACGATTTATACCCTCACCCTTCGTGTTGGTAAAAAAATCTGCCTGGAGAGAGTGCAACGTTATTTGTTCGTTAAAACGTGACGGTCTGAAGGGAAAGGGGGCATTTGCGATTACTCTTACAATTTTTTCGACATCAGAAACTTCGATAAATTTCCAATTAATTCTTGCGCCTCGTAGAAGAGTAGGTTGGGGGTGGCATCATTACCCTGCTGTATTTTTTCTCTCCCCACGGGAGGGTAGCAAACAATTAATAAACCCTCCCCCTATAATAATTCACATTCGCGCATCCACCCTCTGTCGGTCTGGCGCCTTCGCTTACCCCCAATTTTTTTTACCACCCCCCCCCTCCTCCGAAAGGGGGTGGGTGGTGATGTGTGTGTGTGTGGGAGAGGGGTACTAAAAAAATCAGATTATAGAATTATACTTGGACGTTTTCCGATCGCGTAATAAATATCGAACGCAAAGAGATGGTATGGCCGTGGGGGTGTTGCGAAACACTGCGAAAAACTTTTTCCTCTCTTGTTTTGTTTATACCAGGGGCCACGATTTTTTTTAAAACGAAAAAAAAAAAAACAGTATTCTCCGCCTGTATGAATATGTATGGGCCAGATTTGTGCGCATCAAACAGCAGGATAAAAATGGAAATAATAATAAAAAAGAATAATCGAGGGGTTGGTTTTTGGTGTTTTGTCAATCCGGGGGTAGTACATCACTGACATGACAGTCGCTGCCCGCGATATCGCCGGCAATTTTTTTTCCCTCGCTCGCGCTTGATAACGGGTCACGAACGAACAGCGCAAGCCCATTTCAGTGCATTTATTATCTATATTTGAGGGGAATTTTTTTTCACGGACGTGGTGTGAAAGAGAGAGAGCCTGCGATACTGTGGGAACACAAGGGGAAGGGGGTAGAGCAGCGGGGTTGTTGGAAAAGTGGAAGGGGAAAACACAGCTTCATAATCACCAGAGGTTTTTGAGCTCTCTTTTCCATCAGATAATTTTGATTCGGTTTATTTAATAACCGTAACAATTTGCATTCATAATGGGCACGGCGGACAGCGCGGCAGCATTTCGCGACTGACGTAATCGCGAATTAATCTAGTTCCCGCGGTGGGGTTGGGGGGTGTGGGGGGTCGGAATTTTCCCGCCCGCTGCGACGCGGCCTGAGCGCATCCGGGCGACCGCTAAATTATAAAATTTACAAAATAATCCGGCTGACACGTTGTTTCTAGCCGCGGCGGTGAACACTAGTTCCTGTCACGCAGGAGGCTCGAGCGAGACTGACGATAGCGTACCACGACTGGGTGGATGGACTCCCTAGAACACTGCCACACCGTCATCATTGTCTCGCGTAAGCATTCCATTCCTTGACAGTTCTGAAGACTATCATGTGTACCAATTTCTACAGGAAAATACGTTCTTTGTACACGTGTGTAGCGAAGAAATTTAAAGTCGATAAATAAATACTAGGTGGCGTCGCTTCTAATACACACTGCAGTTAATATAACGGGATGTTTTAAACATTTTATATATATGTTTTACATCAAATAGTTAATCTTCATCAATATTTGTTTTATGCATGTAAACTACACACTGAATTACATCCACACGGGCTCTTGAAAATGGAAAGAATCTCGCGCATTCATAGCCACGCGTACGGGAAATACATTCCATTCACCACTGGCTGTCTGCACGGCTCGACGGTGCTGCCCCAGCGTTGCTGTGCATCTCCCATAGTCTGTCTCACGTAAGAATTATATATCTTGACAGTTCTGAAGGCCAATTTGTAACAGGAAAATACGTTTAATTTTTATATATTTTACAGTTCGAGAACCAGCTCATGGTCTGTCTGTGCGAAAATCACTTGTTGCAGAAGAAACCACTGTTTATTCCATGGCTACAGTTGTAAATATTAATGCCAACACAACTGTCAAAAAGTGGAATGCTTATATGAGACGGACTATACCGTAGGTGGACCCTACAGTAGCGAACTGGAGCGGCTGATGGTCGGTTATTGGCTGCACGGGGCTCTAAATACCCATCTTATGTCTAGAAGAAAGATTATACGGGATTAGTAATGACAACATGCGTTAATTTTAGTTAATCGTAGCCACCCTGTACCTAATAATAAATAAATTTGTACTGCCTACATGGTTTCCTGTTTTGGAATAGTGCAAGTGTTATTTTTGTTTTTCTAAGGTTACATGTTCGTTTATTTTACGTGCTTTTAAATGTCCGCATATTTACCTACATATTTTTACATTCTCTCTCTAAATGAACTCATCTGCCAACTGTCCTCCTATTCTCTCAGAACCTACAATACCAGAATTAATGTAAACTGAGAAAATTTGTTTTGTTGAATAAGACAATATTGGTTTAAAAAGAAATTTTTTTTGTATTGGACTTTTTTTTTTAATCAAGTTAATTTCAGGTACATAACTGTCGCCTACATGTAAAAGGTTAAGTTGATACAGCAAATAATTTGTTTGACTGAATATAGGCTTTCCGTGAGAATCGCTAAACCACATCCGTGACACGGGCGAAAATCGAACATAGGTCGTTTGTAATTAAATCGTGAGTTTACGGTCGTCCGGTGATTCAGGTTGGAGTGCTTTAATTTTTTTTTTTTTGTGGTAGACTGTAAAACAGTAAGTAGAAAATATGTTTTCTATTAGTCTGTAACGAGAATATAGCCTAAGTAATACCACACTAAAAATCGACATTGAAATAAATTCATTCAAATAAAATTAAACGATACTTTATAATTCAATGTTTACACACTGTTCAGAGTTTCGTTGCTTAATATTTAGTAGTTTTATGTTTTATATTTCAAAAAATATATAATTCCAAAGATTATCTGCATTGTGGTTTCACTCGCACACCGAAATAAAATTTTGGAATAAATGGTTCCTACAAAATTATGTTGTTGTTGTTGTTGTTAACACGAAAGTATTTTTGGCGACTACAGTGTTTTAGTAGTGACAAAAATACTTTCGTGATGAACACAAAAACATTCGGCAGTATCAATACTTAAACAAAATATCTAGTAGCTACAAGAAAATATTTTTTCCGTACACTATATTCACTTTACGAATAAATCGAAAATACATTTTCGACTAACATTTTTATAAGTTATCTCCATCGTGGCTAGCTAGCTCTCTGTACAATAAATTGGCTTAAATCGAACAAATAATAATAATAATGTAGACCACAGTGAGGTACAAAGGTATAAATGGAGAATATTTCAACAAAAACAAACTATCTAACGAACAAAGTCAACCTTCTAGTGACAGAGGCAATATACAGGAAAATGTATATATTCATGTACTTGTCTTAATTCGGCGCTGCCCTGTCTGTGTAACATGTGGTGACTGACAGTTGGATCAGACACTTTATAAACAGTGAATTCGAATAAATACTCAGTCCCCGTGCATTTTTAGTCAAATGTTTAAATAAAGTGGCTTTACATTGCACAGACAATAGCATAATTATTGCGGTTTGTGTGTCTGTCACTACTTTAGCAGCTAAGGTCATTTCAAACCAACAATATAAAATAATATTAATGACTGTAAACCATTCATGGATAAACTAAGCATATATTTAAAGTAATAAAAACAGTAGTAACAACGATCTGCCCAGTTACAGTCAAGCCGAAGGCTAAGGCGGTGTCAGGGCTGCGGTGGCCGAGTGGTCAAACCATTCGCCTCCCACAAAGGCGATCCGAGTTCGATTCCCGGCGGGGTAGGTCCTCGGGTTTTCACACGTGGGAATCGTGTGGGACGATGCGGTTGGTCCGCGGGTTTTTATTGGGGATCTCCCGTGTCCCCCGCCGCCCTCATACCACCAAGTTGTAGGGTCTTATCTCATATCCTCTGGAACAAGCAGACGCCTACCGTAACCCAGGTGGGATGTGATAACTGGCCCTCGCGTATCCTCCTCACAAGACTTTATTTATTCAATATTGGCTTTTTATTTTGCAATACGAGAAGTCTGTGAATAATAATGTACCCGAATATGAATGCCTGAGTTTTACGATATTGGTATACCTGATTTGTATTCCTCATTAAAAACACTGCGTTTGTTTTACGGACTTATAAATTACGTCTATGTGACGTCATATATGGGACTGTGGTGTAGATATACCAACGTAACAGTGAAAAACAAGGGCGGTGAAGGGATAAGACTTCTCTTCGCCGAATCGTATTCCATTGTCCAGAGAAGCAAATTTTTCAAGTGTGGGTAGAAACGAACATTTAAAAAAAATCCAGTCAGAATGATTGGACCGACAGTTCCGAGATTAATAGCGTTGTTTTCGATTTGCTTTCTCGGGGACTCAAAACACCCCCGCTCCTCTTCCCCCCCAGTAACAGTGACACGACCGAGGCATCCGTTGTCGGCGGTCGACCTCAGCGCGACGGGTGGTCGCCGCGGGAAATAATCGAATTAAAGCTCTGATGGACGCGACGTCTGCCAAAATACAAACAAAAAATAACACATTGGAACAATAAAAATACATCAACACTGTTCCGCAGCAAACAATTCACGACAGTTTATACATTTTATCAAACATTGTTCATCTTGTGATTAATACTGCTGACGAGTTCATTGCCGTGTAAAAATTTAGTTTGAAGTTGAGTTACTATAAACATGAACACTTGCTCAATATTAAACGTAACAGTTAACTTGCACATACTTCAGTCTGGCTAGTGACATTTAGACAAGCGCATGCACAAAGCAAGTTTTAGTAAGTTATAATGGAAAGTTGGACCAGGTTCAACGTATATTTACTAGTAATACCCGTAGAGCACACAATGTTTCAGTTACATTTCAGAAATGTTTCACTGAAACATTTGTAACATCTCAGTACCATAACGAAACATTTCAGAGATGTTTCAACAACATCTCAGCAATGTAGATATGTCCGCTCTCAGTCACGTTACAGAGTAATGTTTCAGAAATGTTGCAGTGAAACGTCTCAGAAATATTGCAATGCAATGCAAAATCACTTTCCGCAAAACACAAAAACATAAAAATTAATTTAGTAAGAGAAAAATATTTTTATTCGGTTACGTGTATACTCGACAGTGGTGCTTTGACACTTCTATAATCATGTTAATATTTATCTTGATTTGACTGGGATTCAATCCCACAACCCTTCATATTGAATGTTCTGATGCCTACCACTCGACTACTATAACTGATGACATATTGACGTAATTTATTAAATAAGAGTTTGATAGAGAAATTCATTAGCATTATGAATAGTATTTTTAATATTAATTTGCGACAGTTTCAATAATATTTCAGGCTCTAACTACAGGTACATTATTAGTTGACATTTTTAAGTGTTCAGTATGAATATCCATAGACTCTTTGTTACACATAAACAGTTTGAACTGTCAACATTAACAACTAAATTGTGTTTAACTAATCAGGTATTTTATGTTGAAATGGCAGGGCAATAAGGAGTGTTAATACTAACCAAATACCATTTGTTTGGAGCAAATAGGTACTAAAAAGCCTCCTATTCAACAAGCAACATGGCTACTCAGCGATAATGAATTCGATTTGAAACATTCTTATTTAAATATTGCATCGAAATATTTCTGGAACGTGTACTGTGAAATATAAGCAATCATTCTGTTGGAAGTTTCAGAGGAACATTACTGAGACCTATCTGAAACATGAGATACGTAATATTACATTGGAATGTTTCAGAAATATAAGTGAAATATTCAAATGAAATGTTATCTAAACAAGACATTGTAAAGTCTTTGAAAGGTTTCTGAAACAATGTGTGCTGTACGGGTACGATGTAAGAGGTATGATTAATCAGAAGTACTGAAAGCGATACTAACGTTGTCGCACGAGAGACTAAATTAACAGACAATAAAAGCTTGTGCTGTACCTGGTTGTACAAAAAAACGACTACCACGTAAATTTTTTATGAAAAGTAACTCACCAGCAGAAATCAGCTAATTCGCACAGGGAAAAAATGTCAAGCAGTTGACCTACTATACAGGCTGTGTCCTTTCTTACACGTGAAATATTTAACTCCTTGCCATAAAGTATTAAGAATAATAAATATTATTACATTTTTTGAGCAATGCATTTAACGATTTTTTCTAAATGTTTCTCGAATACTTAAAGATATTCACATATAAAAAAAGACTCAACAGAATTTATAGCACGAAAAGGATAAAATTGCTTTAGAAATCAAAATTTAGGCAAAATGTATGAGATGGTGTTATCGAGTGTTTTTTTAAATAATGAGCATACTTATTCATCAATAGTTTTATGGTTACATACAAATGTTCTAAAAAGCATAAAGCAATGAGAACCTTATCGATATGAATTAACTAGTCAGTGGTTGCATACATGTAGAATCGACAGGTACTGATTCATACCGAATACAATTAACATATTTGCTTGCACAAGTGTTCCGCGGTAGGCAGCACACTTAAGGGGGTGTAAGACAATTTTATTGTATTTTCAGTTTCTTAGCCAATACATTTATTCAAATTGTATTATCAAAATGTTCTGTTCGACAAAGCATATGATATATTTTGGTAAACTATTTGGCATAAATAAAAATATAATAATTCATTAATTTGTCACGTAGAATCATTGCAAAAAATTATAGGTTAAAATACAAGAATTCTCTTGCAATGATTTTTCATGGCAAATTAATGAAAGATTACATTATTATCTATGTCGAGCAGTTTACCAGGAATATATCCTATGCTTTGTCGAAGAGAAAATTTTGATAATACGGTTCGAATAAATGATATTGTTCGTAAACTGAAAATACGATAAAATTGTGTATCACTCCCCCTTTAATGCGTAGTCTACCTACTCGCCAAATGTTGTCACTTGAATTCTCGCCGACCGGAGGACGCACTTTAGTTAAGCGTCTTGCGCTTAGAGGCGATGAGGCAAGGCGGTGAGTATGCAAGAATCGACCTTTTACCGTCGCGTTCCCAAGCGCCGACCGCGTCAAATACCCGCAAACAGGCGGAACCCTTAAAGACAGCGGTGCATAAATTAAAGCTGAAAACAATTAACGAATTATGCAGAGATTTGGAAATAAACGTAGATGAACTCAAGAAAGGAGGAATTATATTCACCATACTTACTCATTTAGTTCATTTATTTACCCAGGTATAGTTTTGCCATAGGCCGGTTTGCAACAAATACGTGTCACAGTACATCAGATTATCACATCTACACTGGGGTGACTGATTACCTTGGAAGTTAATTACTACTATTACAAACATTTAAACTGTTTGCACAGCAACATATTAGTTAAGTAAATACATATTTTATAAGCCATGTTTTCCTTTGTCCAGTTAAACAGTGGAAAGCTGAGTTACAAACAACGATTACGTTCTCAAAGTGACCGTGAGTTTGCTTAGGTTAGATCTTACTTACTGTGGCATATTGCCACATAAGTAAAATACTTTCTGTATCTATCAGTTCCATGTGCCGGGATTCTTAAAGTTTTTTCATGCCTTGTGAAGTGTCCGTGTTTAGGGATTAGCTGTGTTAGTTAGTTATTAGGTTTTTCGGTTGGATATACTTTTATTCGTTACCAAATATTTTGCCTCAGACATAATCATTCGTTTGATCCTCGTGGGCTCATAAGAAACTCATCATACAAGCAACATGTTAGCGCAAAATGTTGGTTAATATTTGGTGCAGCACGGCTCTTCTTTTAGACTTTCTAGGAAGCCGTAAATAAACTTTAAAATTACTAAAAAATATTCTGTAAACGTTTCGAGCGTGTTGTTTAAAAGTAAGTAATTCTTCGCAGTGTTTCTTGAAGTAATCTAGATGGAAACGGAACTCGCATTATCATTGATGCCACTGATTTACTGTGTACATCATCTGCAGCTGTGCTTCATGCGTCATTAATTAGTGCAGAGGCGTCGCTAATTTAACTGTACCCATCAGAATGACGTTACCGAATCAATACATGTCTGTGGTTTGCTGTTAGAAACATTGACGCTAAGAGTTAAAGCCAAACCCGGTGGTTTTGCAGTCAATTTGAAAATATTTTCCACAGCAACGTAGTTTTAATATCAAAGAATCCCGTCTTTATTTTGTCACAAATATATCGTTATTTGGATTAATTTTTTGAAAGCAATATACCTCATTGTTTTTCAGAGCTTTGTACCAAACATATCACCTATTTTATTGTGAAGATAAGCCAGAATCAAGCAAAATAATGTGTTACGAATGAACGGTGTATTATTTTGCAAATAGCCTACATAGAATTGTGCATTCTATGACAGCTCTTAGTCGTATTTTTTTTACAATCCAATTCCCTTAACCTTATTTTTCTGGCACCAATGTGAAAAAAATTACCTATTATGGTATTAAAATATTCGATTATTCACCGCGAAGCAGAGCTGCAGTATGTATTTAAAAATATCGGAGTAAAAAATTTTCAGCAAAAAATCTGTGGCTCGAATTATTATCGATAGTAACATTGGAATATTATGTCACGAATATTATATAATATGCAAACTTACGATGAATGATGCTACCTTTGACACATGAAAGATAACATAGCCTCAGGTTCGAAGGACATCTGTTTGTGGAGATGCCTTCCAGCATCCCGCTCAGGACCAGAACTCCGGCAATCTCACTCCCCTCCGCTACCCACTCCCCCCCCCCCTCACCCCTTCCCAGCAACCATGGTTCGTCGAGTCAGCCGAACACTGCCGATATGGCGCGTTATACAAGGTTCTCGCGTAATTAATAATCGGTGGCTTTGCCCTCGCAGGCGCTCCGCGCTTGTTTCCTTTATTATTACGAAATGAAATGTTGGGTAAGTTAAGCTGCAACACCCCCTCCATCCCCCTCCTTATTCCTCTCCATGATGCTGTTACGTAATCCTTCCTCGCCAAACTCCGCCATTCTGCCCCTCCCCATCATCCCAACTACTCTTACCCCGTTCCTCCCCCTTCCCCCTTTTCGCACGAGCGTCTACGTCGCGGGATGTTCCTTTCAAGATGTCGACGGAGATCTACTGCTGAGCTCATGCGAGAAGTATTCCGAACACACGGCTGGTACGAGAGAACTGAGTGATTTGGCCGGTTAGCGACCACGTTACATTATGTTTGAAATACTTTAAATGCGATGTGGTTAGAAAGTTAACAAGAATATATTCTACGTTGTGATATAGCCTACAGATTATAAAAGAAAAGTAAGTTGGGAAAAAAAAGTGGAACGAACACTATTGTGAACGTAAATATTATCTGAAAAATATATTTATAAATTTTGCGCACAGATGTCAAGGAGTGCTAAGAAAGTAGGTATGATAAAATTGTTTCCTATACATCAATAGTAGCGTTTCTATGCATTTTACGGAGAAAGTCAATATTATACTAGTGATACCAGATAGTAAGAATTATGATCATTTGTACTACTTACAATCTGAAGCATGAGTCACATACTGTATGAATGGGTTAAAAACTTCCAATGATATTTCTGAAGGTTTTCATATTGCAGGGATGAGCCCTCAAAAATAGAGTTCACATCAGTATTCTAGCAAATAATCGAGAAATGCTTGGAGTTAAATAATGATTCCGTGAACAATCATAAATAATATTTAAATCGCCAACCTTCAAAGAAATCACACCACAATCGTCTCCTCTCCTCGACCTCCTATACCACCCTCTTGTCGCATATAATTGTTTTGCAGCTGGAAAGTGTACCATTTATTTTCTTCTTACATTTGCATAAGGTATCGCCTAGTGAAGTTTGGGAGTTAAACGACCTTGCACTCTACTCATAAAAATTCTATGAGCTTTATTTCCGAGTAGATATTTTATCAGCGGACGTTAATTTATGTAGCACTTTGCGGTAGTATGTTTTACTATAGATTAAAAAAAAAATTAAAAACTGTTTTAAAATAATGAGTGCTTGGAACCAAAAAATCTACATAAATGGAAAACTGTTATAGTTATAATTTTTAATATGATAACATCTAGGCCTCTATAATAACAGAATTTCAAAAATACTGGCGTTTTTATTTGAAAATAATTTTACTATCTGAAAATTCTGCATTGTTTTTTTTTTTTTTTTTTTTTTGCTGCATCTCACCTCACTTCATCTATTCTCTAACAAGAGTACTCAAGCGCCAACAATTTGTTCTGAGTTATAAGGGTGCCAACCAACTGCACGTTAGAGACTCAAAAGTGACGGAGCTATATGGGCGACCACGAAGCGCGTATTAAATGCTACAATTTTTACCATGGGACTCTAAGCGGCAACCACATAATTTTATTGGTGGAAAGTCTGCAGCAAGGTTCAATCCACGCTTCAATCTGAGTTTCACGTACGTCTGGCTGCATATTTTGATGCAAGGCAGATTGGATAGGCCATTTAGTTACGTTGGCAACTTATGAACAGTCTGGGTAATGATCATGGTGTCTTAATGACATTCAGGCCTTGTCCGAAGTGTGTTTTCAATTCATAGGTTGGCACCAACATAATGACACGAAATAATTCACAGTAAAAGTGAATGTCATTGGCTAGGGTTTTACGTAGGCTATATAAAAGCCAATTCAAATAATGTGTTGTATTTTTAAAAAAAATTCTAAAATTTGGAAAATTTTTTGCTACTTTCAGAAATTTTTTAAACCACAAAAATAGTTTGCATTGGTTATTTATGTATGTAAAGTTCTAGCCAGTGACATTTACTTTGACTGTAATTTTTTTCATTTTGTTATTATGGTTCTCGAGGGATGTATGAACTAAAAACATGTACATTTTGACTTTGAAGTGCTACTATGGGAAAACTTGTTGAGCTATTTTTTTTGTAAGACGATAATGACCTACTAGTAACATCTTCAAAACTAACACCGTTTCATACAAATACAAAATTATGATTTTTTTCCCTCCGGAGCGCCCTTAAGGGTTGTGACTTTGTGACTACTCTTTAAAGCAAATGTGATGAAATCACAAAACCACCTGGAAAAGAACGTTCGTATGCTTTCTATACATAACTGTAAACACTTTAACCATCAATACTGTGCAACGCAAATTAAAAAAAAAGATGAAAATTAATAATGGCATACACAGGCTTTCTTTAAGAATGACAATTTCATGAAGAAGTTTCTTGGAATATGAAAATTCTGTTTCTCACAGTCAGTGATTCGCGTAAAATATTATAATTTGAATTTTATAGCAAAATTCAAACTTACAGTAAACCACATACGAACAGGTTAGTAAATTTCCGTGAATGATAATAGTGTACTACCGTAAAGCGGGGAGAATAGGATCACCGTGGGGTAAATAGGATCACAATTTGAAACAAATTTCTCGCTTTGAACTCTGCATTTTTAAAGTTACGTTCCAAAAAAACTGCTTATAATTAACATTAATTTGCCTATCTAAAAAAAAAAAAAAAAAAGCTTCTAAAGCCGATATTGCTCTGATAATTTTGTTATACGTATTTTCATCCTCATCACCATAGTGAACATATTCACCCCGTTTTACGGTAGCGTTCTAACATTCATTGTGAGATGTAGGTAAGCATGGCAGTAAAGAACAGTTTGTAAACGTGTACGTATTGCAATCTATGCAATATTAAAATCCTCTAAATTACCGCAATTAAAAAAAAATGTGTGGTACATTTGACGCTTTTCTCACAAAAGTACTTTACAATACAGAATGAAAAAATATATATGAGGCAAGTTGTGAACGAGTAACTATCGGCCTTAGAGACCGCAGTCGACAGTGGCCGTCGTTGTAGTTTAATAACAAGTAAATTATATATATATATAATTATATGTAACAGTATGTCATTGCTGCATGTGTCAAGAGCGAAAGGATTTAACTATAGACACCACGACGTATTTTTCTCCTCAATGCACTAAAATGCCATTTCCAGCCATTCTTTCTATTTTTTCCTCTGTAATGACATACTGTACGATAGGACTAAAGTAAAAAACCCGTCTACAGGTAATCTTTCTATGCACTTCATGTAACGAAACTATGTTCCAGAACAGTTATTGACGGACATATACTCATAAGCACAAACATTAATTTTACAGTTCCTAGAAACTTCCATGAGGAGATGTGAAACCACTTATACAGAAATTATCCATTGTCGTTCCATAAATGACGAGTTGCATAAAGTACTGACAAGACACTTTATAAAAACATTACATCACCTGCCAATTTATTGGAATTTTTGCACTTTATAGTCACTTAGAGCTATTTCGTTTTTATTACACGGTGATAGACAATTACTATCGTAAATTTTACAATACCCCTCTACTTGCATAAGGTAACAAGTAGGCCTACCTAACTCTTGCACCATTGTTTTAAACGAATATTTTTAAAAACCTTTTAATCAAGCAGAGGTTCCTCAGGACTATTAAAATGGACTTAGTAATATGATCCCCAATTCAGAATGGTTTCCCCTTAGAAGTAAATATTATATGTATACAGGATGTTGCGAAATTCCATGTCAATATTCTAGGGAAACAATGCTCACGTGTAGAGGAACAAAAAGTGATACATGAACATAGGTCCAAAAACGCACCGTTTCTGCGCTACAGTTGGCATACTTGACGTATGGTTGATAGCGTGCTGGCAGGATCATGTTGCTGTGTCACAGTTGTTCCTACTGTCTGTGTGTTAGTGGCGTAGTGTGTGGCATAGTTACATTTATGTACTGCTGTAATGTTGCCCCACAGCAAAATGATCCTCCAGCGCCCTATCAACCATACGTCATGTATTGCCAACTGTAGCGCAGAAACTGCGCGTTTTTGGACCTGTGTTCACATAACACTTTTTATTCCTCTACACGTGAGGATTGTTTCCCTAGAATATTGACATGGAATTTTGCAACATCCTGTATAAGACAGTTCGTAGCCTATAGCCTAGTTTTCTTAAATGTTTCCTGTTCTATGCAGTTTTAGCTAATTATTTAACTAATAAAATTTTCTTTACGAAATAATATAATTTTTGAGCCACAAAAATTGGACTGTATAGCAACAACAATTTTCAAGACATCTAAGAGATGATAGCAGTTCGTTAAAAGAGATCTTGCAGCTCACAAGTATTATCTGATGCTGTGTGACAAAACTGTTACTAAGGTACGTGTACCTACCGAATATGGCCCAGTTCTCAATATGACCCACTAGTCGCCATTGTGTGGTAATGCCGAGATACACACTAGTCTCCAGTATGAACATACACCACCCATAAATATCTGTATTACCACATCATCCATGTGTTATATTAGTAATATAATTAATGACTTAGGCACACATGATATGTGAACCATAAGCTGCTCATATTCGTTACAGGTAACTAAATTATGTTACTTTGCAAAGTAGCATAGGATGCGCTGACATCACTTGTCTTTGGTCATATCAGTTTGTACAGTATGTGAACATATGGCGACAATTTTTAATGAAATGTTTTATTCAAGTTTTCTTTCCCATTTATTTCTATACATTTGACAACGCCACGGCTCGAACATGGACTTGTTGACAGATATTACGTAACTTAAACGAAACGCATGCTGAAAATGCATTTTTCAAACTTAATTTGTGGCTGTTTTACAATTAAAGTTTATAGAGAAGAGCTCCCTTTCATAAAACTTAAAACCAAACCGTCTACCAAGTGTTATTTTCAAAAATATTATATAGCGTAGTAAGAAATTTGCCAACGAGACTTAAAATCCACTTTCCTTTTAACAAATACGTTATATTCAATATGGGATACACTACCTGATTATTGGAAACATATATATATATTTTTTTGCTAGCGTAAGTGTTTGGGATTACTATTTTTACTTGTTTATTTCCCATATCTGTGCAGTATACAATTATTTTAAACCCATGAAATTTTACATTAGAAGATCCACAAAGAACCGTAGTCACATATTGTTCTACATGTAATGGTTTCAATCATTTCTCACTAATATTATATCCATTCTTCGCTATACTAGAAATATGTTGCTGGTATTGTAATATAAGGTATTTGATTGTAATGAGTAGCAGTCAGAAACCTTGTTTAACGCTAACGCAATTTATTTATTTTTTTTTTTTTTTTGAAATCAGCTAATACTGGTTTTTCTCTGTTTGGTTTTCCTGTTACTGTGTTTTTTTGCAACTTGGCAACATTCGCTCAGAATAGCGCATGTCCGCAAAAACCTGTTCAGTTTACAGTATAAGTTGATGCTAATCCATTGCTGGAATCGTTCAAAGATCGCATCAAAGCGTTCGTTGAAGACAATTTTCTTTTCCTTTTTTTTTTTTTTTTTTTGCAGGTTAATAGTTTTTCCAACATAAAGCTGCCAAAAACAATAAACATCAGAATTTATAATTAAGTGACATTAGTTATTATGTACTGTACATTAATGACAACACAATTTTTTGTCACTAAACATTAGCCAAACATCTTCTTTGCATCAGTGATAAAGCATGGTCACAGAATAAATAAGTAATAACAGAAGCGACATAGGAAAATTGTTTCATTTATCGTACCCGGGATGTACAGGCACATAAGGAATGCCACGTGGATTAGAGACGTTTGTTTACATATCCACTTGCAGTGCTTGACACGCTGTAATTAGTTTGTACATTAACTAAATATTTATAAATAATAAACATAACGATTCGAGGCTCAACATCAGATTATAGCTAACTCTATTAGAAGCGACTTAACGGGCTTTTTATTTATTAATATCGTAGCAGCCCTCGAGGCGTACGGGAAAGAAACAAAGCCACGTGGAATTTGAGACATTGGTTTAAACAACCGCATATAAAAACGGTACATGTGACGTTACTTACGTGTTAATTTCTTCTCAGATTTTAAAATCGGGCCTACCAAACTGCAGTCTAACCCACGGTCGTAGAAGTCCAGGCCTGGACACTCGCCTATTTACCAATGATATGGAATTGACCCCGTTATGACTGAAAGCGCCACTAGCAATGAAGAGTTGTTTTAACATTGCAATTTAAGGTCGTACTAGCAGTTCTCCTAGCAGCTCCGATACGTGCTTGCTCCTTGTAGTCCCATTTACACAATGTTAAAACTACCCCAGAGTGCCAGTGGCGCCAATCAGTCATAATGGGGTCAATTTTCAACTCCTAGTGTCCAGACCTGTTCATCTATGACCGTGGTTAAAACAACACTTCATTGCTAGTGGCGCTTTCATTCATAAAGGGGTCAACTCAATAGCATTGGTAGATAGGCTAGCGTCCAGACCTGTACTTCTACGACCGTGGTCCAGACCTGTAATTCTAAGACCGTGGTCCAACCAAACTTCTACAAACTCCAACACGATGGCAATCCAAAGAGGAAACGAGAACAATAAAAACCACGTGTTGTCGTTTCTGTTACTACGTATTTATTCTGTGGTCTAGTAGAGTGGCTACTGTGCTTCCTGCTAGAAGTTACGTGTCCTGACAATAACATTGGAGGTTGCAACTGTATTTATGAGGCATTTGTGAGGACTTGACTAGTTCACGTGCGCTCCCAGATACAGATCGCAGGTTGTCATATAATGAGTAAGAGAATGGAGTGAGAGATTTCGGTCAGCGCTTAACATCGAGGTCTTCAGCGCTGGTGAGGGGAGACATGAGGTGAGTATGGAGCAGCGCCGGAATGAGGGTGGGGGAAACGGAAGATCCCCGGAGAAAACCCGCCGACCAACGGCACCATCCGGCACGATTACCACATGCGAAAATCCGGGGACCTACCCCACCGGTAATCGAACCCGGTTCGTCTTTGGTGGGAGGCGAGAGGTCTGACCCCTCGACCACTACGGCCCCAGTAAGAGCATGGAAATAAAAGCTTTGCCCATTGGCTTGAGGTACACGTATTAATACTGAGTTTACGTATCGGTAGTGTTCTAGAGTAAACCACAGTTTCATAACGAAATTTTAAGTTTTTTTTACATAATCAGGTTATAGTTTTTGTACGATCTCGACTGAAATTTGTTTTAAATTTTGATTCCGTTTACCCTAAAATATAGTAGCATCCAGCTCCCTAACTGTTATAAGAAAAAACAGCATTAATGTCAATACTTTGCTTTTTTAGTTGCTGTAAAAATATGTTCTTGGGAGATTAATTCGAACAAATTAATTTCTAGAAATTTAAAAGTACACGTTATGTTTCTTAAAATGTGTAATGCGTCACCACTGTACAAATTAAACACAGCAATCCTCTTAAACACACGCTTCCTTTGCTGCAAAAAAATTAATAATTTTTTTTTGGCAATGAAGTTGTTTTGACAGTGTGCTTGAAGTACTGTATGTCTTAATTTAGACCATGTGAAGTGTCTTACATCTTGGCGCCAAGATGATGTTTAGTTGCACTCGAACATACGAAGTCATACAAGTATTTATCAAATAAATTATAGTATTATTTTTCAACCTTTCAACCCATACCACTAACAAATTTTTTTTACTCAAGTAGCCTACTCTCCCTTTGAAGGGATAAGAACCTCAATAAATTTGACTCACTATCCGGTGTCGTGAAAACGGAGAAAATTCATCCTACACAACTGGTGAACTTGTCATTTTCTTTTACTGTTCTCAGTTCTTTGCGTGATTTCTTTCAATGATACCTTTTAATGGCAGATTTAGACTATCATCTCTAAAAAAAGTCGAGTAAAAAATTTAAAACGATAAATACGTTAAGCGTTTTTTAAAAAATCTCAACGAGCTTCTTCTAAAATATGTTTTATTTTAGTAGATAATGCATTTCTATCAATTTGTTAAGAAGTTACGTAAAAAAAGTGCATTCTCACCCATTTCAAAACGATACACCCCTCAGGTAGAGCGGGCCTTTTAACAAAGCATTTGTGTAAAACAAACCTCTTCAAGAATTACATGTGCGTAAATAGTAAGCAAAGAACATCTTTATTCCCGTCGGAGTACAGCGCTACCAACTTATGCGAACAAAGGGTGGGGGAGAATGAAAAAATTTAAGATTCTCCTCTCTCCGTCGTGCCGTCCAGGGTAAGAGGCACTCTGCATTAACCCTTCCGTCCTTCTCGCACCCCTCCCCTTCCCCCCTCCTTTTACCGACCACATTTTGCAAGCATCGCCCGTCCGACCTCCCCTCCACTACCCCCTCACCCCCGGCTCCAGGAACAGCCGCCTAACTAATACCACTTCATTTAGACGATAAGGGAGCCCAGGGGGAGGTGCGGGCGGCTGTCCGAAGGGGTTGGGGGCGGTCTTTAGGGCCGGCGTACATTACACCCCCTTCTTCCCCCGCGCCATTCCCCTCCCATGATTAATGAGCATTACATGCCGGCCTAAAGACCGTGTAATTTGCAAATACAACGCATAATTACACTTGATTACCAGCAGGAGGAGGAAGGACACGCCAGGGGGAGAGGAAAGAGGGGGAACTTGCTCCTCGCTGCAGCATCCCTCCCCCCTGGACTTTATGATAAAAGATAGGCGCAAGGATGATTAAGGCTGCGGTGATGTACTGCTTGCGAAGTAAACTGCGTCCGAAGACAGAGAGAAAGGAGGAAGAACTAATTAGCGAACCTTTCGCCTCCCTCCTCTTGCGATCTTCTCCGTTGACTTCTCTTTCCATAGTTTTCCTTCTCCTCGCCCCTCGTGCTGCGCCATCTTCTGCTGACCTCATTACGTCACGACGGTCGATAGTTAACAAAATAAACGACGTTAAGTGCCGCTTCCTGAGTGTGTATATATATACAGGGGGAGGCTGGGAGGCGTGGGAGGGGAAGTGGGCGTATATAAGGAGAAGCCTGGGCTAAAACACTCCAGCAACGACTTTGATTCATGGCCGTCGGCACCACCCATCTTCGTACACTACTTCTGATAGCGCCATTTCACAGTCTTCGAACCACTGGCTTGTCGAATAGGGGGAGGGGTGCTTTAAGGCTGGTTTTAACTCGTATCGTTGAACTGGATAAGAGCTTCGTTCGAATCCTAACGGACGGCTACAAATTATATGTCCTTTTCAAAGGATAAAAGAAACTCCAATTTCTCTGTGCGAAGAAAAAAAAACGGGTTTCGAGTTTCACGTGGAAGTCATGGAAATTTGCCAAGAGTAAAAATTTCTTCTCACATTCAACTAGTTTGTACACCCTTTCACACACATGGACGTTAGTTTAAATTTTTCTACTGCCTCTTTTTTCATCCACCTTACGACTTAAATTTAGCCCACAGCTGTATGCCTCGATATGATTTAATTAACAAATATGGGTTAAAATTGGCACATGTCACGCGACTTATTTGTGTACTAGTCCGTCATCTGATAACAGTCAATTATTTTTGTGCTAAGCCATGAATTAAGTTTATATCAGATTTAGGTATAAAGTTGTAGATTTTTTAACGAGTTAAAACTGTGTCTTAATTGTGAGTATAAACAATTATTATATACAGCAGGACAGAAAAAAACGAGCAAAGAACCGCAACATAATTTAAAGACTAAAAAAAAAAAAACTTACGGCCAATTTTAGCATTAGTCACATTTCTGGTTGCATGAGCATTGTCCGTAAAGCAATGCATTATTTTTAAAAACATCTGATTAGTTTATATAGGCGGTTGACAGAGACAGCATCCTGTAAATTGAAGCACAGCTCGTGGTAAGCAAAAATCACGTTAAAAATTCTGACTGTATGCCACGACAGTGCATGTCGTTGTATGTTTTCCCCCCGATTTGATTTAAAAGTTAATTTATGGTAAAACGTAATTTTGTGAACAAACTATAATATAGAAGTAAAAGTGATTTTTCTAAGATATCTGTTGAACACTAGGCTTTCCTATATTATTTTACAGTTTTTAAATTGAGCTATATGTTCCGGTAAGGCTAATTTTCGGTTTTTGTTTCTGTGTCCCGCATGTCAACAGAAATTTCAAAATCACTTTATTTAACACATTGTTGCGAACGTGAATTTACATTTATTTTAACGCGTTTTTATTAACTTGCTTGCTTGTCTGATTGTTTGACATTGTGTTACCAATGAGCTAGATACTTGAAAGTTTAACACAGCTAAGAACTGGATTTCATTACTACTTTCTTGTCTGTTTGTTTGGTACAAATTTTGCAGTAGATTTTAACTAACTTCCGGATGAGCTAGAGATTTGAAACTTTAAACATATACCAAAAGTGGATGACACTGCAATATAAAGAGGAAAACCGGGACAAATAATTATTTTAAAAATACAAAAATTATTTTTGAAGTACAAGTTTCTAAAGGAAGAGGATTTCAAAATTTCACACACAAGCCTAAAAGCATAAAATTATATTAAATTGTAAAATACATTAGTATGAAACGTTTTTAAAACGGACTAAAAATGTAGAATAATTGATTCTATTCACGTAAAGAAATATTTTGTGGCAGTTGTAAAATATTTTCTGAGTGTTTAACCTGCAAAATTTATTTTGTGACCATCAAAAAATATTTAGTTGTCACCACTTAATTATTTTTTAGTTACTGAAATATAATTTTACAGGGAATTCTTCATACAGAATTTTTCTTTCAGTGTAAAAATAATTGTTAGATTTAAACCAAAACGTGAGGTGCATACAGTAGATAACGTTTGATTTCGTATCAGTAGGTCGCAATACTTCCTCATGTATTGGTACGGATACATTAACCGATTCGGTTCAGACGTGATTCATCCAGACGTTGTGCCATTTCGCGAGTCATGCCAGCCACAGTTGGCGTCCCAAGCCCTCGACATATCTTGCAACTCGTTACTAAGTTGTAATTGGCGCCCGAACTAACCTCGCTACATCGTGGCCAGGTCGAGAACCTTGCTGTCCACAAATCACACAACAGGGACAGGAATAATTGCGGGTTCGCTGGCCCATTGGCGTACGCGGCAGTCTTGTATAGGGGCCGGGGGGGGGTAGTGACATGTATGTCACGTGGCTGAAATGCAATCGTCAATTTATTCCGGGGGAGTCTCCAGAGGTTCTTCCCGGGGAAATT
Source organism: Medauroidea extradentata (assembly GCA_003012365.1). Classification (NCBI taxonomy): domain Eukaryota; kingdom Metazoa; phylum Arthropoda; class Insecta; order Phasmatodea; family Phasmatidae; genus Medauroidea; species Medauroidea extradentata. Next base: position 42,736 of record PNEQ01017673.1, on the reverse strand, counting down.
TTGATTTTAAGATGCAAAATGGAGGCTATTCAAGCAGTTTTCATACATAAACTTTGAATATATCCCGGGTAGGAATAATAATACTTTAGTTAGATAATTTGTTTGTAATTTTCTTCAAGGGGAACGTTACCCCTAAATAATTCGGGAGGGGGCACACAACTTGACAATTTGAACATGTACTTAATAGGGGAGTTTTGCAACATTTTGTTTCGGTGCCTAATGCTCACATTTACAGCTCTGCTTCGTGGTCATTGGCAGCATTGCTTTGTGTAGAAGCGTCACTTGTTTGACTATGTAATCATAACTAGGTTACTGCGACACCACATGTCTGTGAATACGGGGTAGAACGCCATTAACCCGAGCCTTAAAGACGTCCGATCACTAGAGGCACGAGTATTTCACGTATTGATTCTAGGTCAGGTTGAACGTCAATGATGTGTACTTCACTGTCAAAACTGTGATCGGACGACAGTTGTTCTGATACACATTTGACGACAGTAATCCAGAAATAAATTTAAAAGTTAGTCGTTGAGAACACTCGTGGTACCTGCGTGTACTCTTAGAAGCCAATCAATATTCAACTGTAGCCAGTGTGTGTGTACAGGACTGAGAAATCTAAGTTGCTACCAGGTTAACAAGTACAAAATAATCGTGCCTCTACCATTCACTGGCCACGAAGCAGAACTGCAGTTGTGCATGTGAGCCAACAGAACAAAGTGGTGTAAAATACTTTTCACTAAAAAAAATGGCTCTACCGATAAGCTCATGTATAGAGATGGGAAAATTTACTGAGTTCTCTGATCTGTAGGCTAGCCTCCAAGAATATATGTGTACTCAAGCAGACAGCAGCTGATAACTGGCTGCTCGCTGACACGGAGATACACATAATTGGATCTGCATTTAGTTGCTTCTTTTATTATTAGCTCTGCGCCCACCAGGATGTGTCAAATAAGTCTCAAGGGCAATTATGACAATGGTGCGAACTTACAGGGGTATGACTGTAGCTTGTACAGAAAATAAAACGCAAATAGTTCATGTCCCTACTAATGTACTCGTGGTTGGCTGTGTTGCAGGTGTGGTTCCAGAACCGGCGCACCAAGTGGCGCAAGAAGCACGCGGCCGAGATGGCGACAGCGAAGCGCAAGCAGGAGGAGGCCGAGGGGTTGGCAGACCTGGCTGATGGCTCGGACCGCGACGACGACGACCACCATCTGTCGTCGAGGAGCAACGCTGCCAAGAGACTGCGGCGCGAGTTGGCCGCCGAGGAGGAACTGGCAGGTCGACAGTGATGCCCCGACCTCTGGCCCCGCGGAGGTGACCTCCTTCTGGAGGGACAGTCGTTGGACCAGCGTCCTGACAGTCAGGTGTTCCTCTTCTGAACACGACGTCTACCACTGCGCAGTCTAAGTGGACTTTGCCGTGCAACGTTGCCACGTACCGCATGAACTCGACGTCTTCTGGGCAGAAGTGTGTTGAGAGTTACGGGCGTCCCGTGTGTGTGCCCCAAAAGTTTGATGTTTCTCTTTGCCAAATACACCACCGGGCTAAGTAGACTTTGCTGTGTGACGTAACTCTGTGCCCCCAAGAACTCAGTACCTTCTGGGCAGAAGCCTGTTAAGAATTACGGGCGTCTCGAATATGCTCCCCAAAAGTCTCCCGTTTCTCTTCTGAACACGTTCACAGAATCAAACTGTAGTGACTTGGTAAAATCGCAGTTGTGCCTGATGTGCGACAAAGCGCTCTGGCTGAAACGAACTAAAATCCCTCTTTGGAGAAGTGTGTAGAAGCATCCACATTCTGGATACGCGCGTACAAAGACTCTGGTATATTTCCAACGAGCAAGGCATATTGTATTGTGCCGGAGTGAAATAAGCCTTCAGCATGCGAGGAATCTGTGTGTCCCAATAATTATAGGTTCTCCTGGGGAGGAATCTGCAATATCTGCAGTGTCTGCTGTGTAAGCCACAGGAGTCTTGACATTTCTCTTCTGAAAACAACTATAAAGCTGGGTTGACTGAGCTTTGCCTGGGCGACGAAACCTAACGACCGAAGCAAAGATCGTTTGAGCGGGCAGGGGGAAGTCTGATAACAGTATCCTCGTTCTAAGTGAACCCTGAGTTTTCGGCTCAAATTTCTACAATCTTTCCACTTGCAAAGGGTTGTTTCTAGTCACCAATATCGGAAACAAGTTTTTTATTTTGCCAAAAATCAATACATAATTAATTATTTCTTTAAATATGTTACAAATTAAACTGAAGGAATTTTCTCCATTGCTACTAATTATAAACATAGGCCTATGTGATAAATGTATTGGTTTCCAACCCCCGGCGCAAAAAGAGGGCTGTTATAAGTTAAACGTGTGTATCTATGTGTCTGTCTGGGGCATCGTAGTTCCTAAACGGATGAACATATTATGAATTTTTTAAAGGAGAGTGTTCTTAGCTATGATTCAAGAAAATCTCTTCAGACGTTTGAAGTTCATCAGCTCGTTTCTAGTTGTTGAAGGGATGTGAGCAACTTCTACTGGTTTGATCGATTCTAAATTTAGTATCCTGCGAGTTGGGGTTATTAAAATTTTTAATTTAATATATCTTGTGTTGGGTATACGCTATTACTTACGAATGTCGTATAACCAACTAAACCATTCAGTTTATCGCGCATAACCATTACAAGAATCATTCAAAGATCATATGAACATCCATATTTCATATCCAATTTAAATTGTACCTTTTTTTGACAATTGCTGATAGTTGTACAGTCAAGTTGCAATGCTCTGCAGGAAGCCAATCTGCTGCAACCTAAAGGGCGCAGACTACCGCAATTTTCATCATCATTATTTAATTTTTTATTTGTACCAGGTATTTTTTTCTTATTTTAGACACAAAATGTGACTAAATTTGGCTCTTATGAAATTTTTTTATCTCTCATAGTCTTCGCGTAATGGCTTGTTAAAGTCATATTTTGCATGTTTCCGTTTTAATGACTACACTAAAACCAAGTGATATACCAAACTGAAAAAAAATCACAGTGGATAAGGACATTGCAGGCTACAATGACATGCTCATAAAATTAAAGAATAAAAATTATTTGTATTTTTTAAAAAATTAATGAATTTTTAAAATTTTTATTTTCATTTTCAGCATTTTTTAAAATTCAAATGATTTTTATTCTTTAATTTTATGAGCATACCGTTGTAGCCTGCAATGTCTTTATCCACTGTGATTTTTTTCAGTCTGGTATATCATTTGGTTTTAGTGTGGTCGTTAAAACGGAAACATGCAAAACATGACTTTAACAAGCCATTACGCGAAAACTATGAGAGATAAAAAAAATTTATAAGAGCCAAATTTAGTCACATTTTGTGTCTAAAATAAGAAAAAAATATGTGGTACAAATACAAACTAAAATAATGATGATGAAATTTGCGGTAGTCCGCGCCGATGCTCTCTTGTTTCTATGTTTGTGATTAATTTTTCAAAGCTTGAACGAGAGCATATATCAAAAATATGTTCGGCAGTTTTGTTTAAAATAGGTTTTGCCGTGATAGCTATTTTTTTTTCAAAACATGAAGTTATACGAATTCGACAAAAAGTCAATTTCTAGAATTAAGTTAATTACGTAATTAGCTAAAACCATGGTATTTACTGCGTTGATAAAATCAGGCAATATGGAGAAGACAATTTTAAACAAACTGCCAAACAAAATTTTGATAATTGTTCTTGTTTAGGTGTAACAAATGAATATCGCTAAGAAAGTAGAGACACGAGCGCATGGCCTTAATCACTCTCCATATAGGTCCCTCGCGAGTGTTTGTATTCTCTTTTATCAAAGTTTGTCTTCATATACGCGTGACAATAGCGATAGCAAGGACAGTTATGTCAGTTTAGTTGTAGAAGCAGCGGGCGTTATGTAACGTATTAAGATTTTATTAGAGAGGTTCCACCAAACAAACTGCGAAATAGTAATTCGTTTGGTTTAACATAGGTATTTCTTAACCTGTCGGTGTTCGCACAACATTCTTATTTCCGATATTGTAATTGCTGTAGCTTATGGTACAGCCATCGCTGCACTAGCAGAATAAGCTGCACAAGGAGCATACATTTGTTTGAAATATGCTGCGCCGCCTTACATCTTACATAGACTTCAAGGACCAAGATTTTTTTTTTTAAGATTTCCTTCCATTACACCCCCCTTCCAAACAATTCGTATACCTCTTGGCAGAACACGATAAAGTTTATTGTCCGTATGTTTCAATTACTACAACATAGCAAACTAACTTCACCGCAAAGAAATAGGTCTATCCTGTTTAAAAGTTACAGTAATGATAGCAAAAAAACTGTGTTATTACTAAGTTATGGTGGAGATAGTTGATGCATTCTTAACAAAAGCTTTGTATTGAAAAATTTTTTTTCTACAATGAAACTTATATTGTTTTCAAAGAAATTTTTTTAAAGGAATAAGTGACAATACATGAGTTGTAAGTTGTCAACATTTGCTTTGAGGTAAGGCAAGATTTATTCACAAAAAGCTAAATACCAGTAACGGCCAAGTTACTTTGCAGTAATCCACAACAAAATAAAACAATAATTGTGGAAAAGGACATGTTTTACAGTGTTTGATATGTAAAATTTCATTGGTCTTCGTACGATTCGTATGCCACATCCGGGGCATCTTTTGACGACTGCCTCCTGGTCTTAAAATGTTCAAAATTAAGTAATACTTAGGCCTATATAAAAAAATCTCCCGAAAGTGCACTTTGTTTGTTTTATAGTACTTTTTTACATTCAGTATTCGTATCGGCTTACGATGTGGCAGTGTTGTTGCCTAACAAACAGAAGAGAAATGTCAAAACTCGAGGAATATATTATTATTTATCTCATACGTGAACAAAAGACGGCGCCTGTAGTAGTCGCAGACTGATAAAACACGTTTTAGAAAACGTGTGGAAACAGTGCAATTTATAAATTCAAATTTCACTGGTCACACAAATATCTCCTGAAAGTTGAAATGTAATTTTTTTTCCTTGGTAGGCGTTAATGTGATTTTCAAAAAATAACATATTTATTATTTAGCTATAAAATGAGAGCGGAATATTGTTTACGATTTACGTGAAAAAAAAAAGATATATGATATTACAATGAGTATACGGTTCACATGGAAACTCAGTAGTTTGGATGATCAGACAATTTACCCTCGTGCGTTTGTTAAAACAATTTTATTGTGATTTTTAATGCGATTTATTAAGTGTCTGCTGTGGACAAACAAGTAAACACTTAACTGTATATAAATAGTGTAATTTACTGAAACTGTGTCTCGTCTGCAAGTGCGATCTACGGGAGGAAAAAAGTTTACTCTGTTTACCAAAGAATAATAGTAGATATTGTACAATGTAAATTATTAAGAAATGTAACAATATATAACCTATTACAAACATGTCTTATGAGTTTTTATTTTCATATTAAACTTCACACAATCTACCACAAGAATAAGATATGCATGTATTCTATGAAAGTCTGTTTTCGTGAGAATCCTGTACCTTGAAATAAAATTCTTTGCACACGTTGTACTTTTATGAAATCATGAAAAATAAGTTTTATAAGATCAAGATTATATGTCACCGCCTAGAGGATTCTCTATGTTATCAGTTTTCTTTGTGCAGGTATGTGTTAACTTTACTGCAGCTAGGTTTTTATTTTATGTTTGGGTGATTTTAGTCCTGAAATTTTGTTGTATACGTCAGGAGTCATGCTCTGAACAGCAATAATAAGGAAGGGTACAAACGTGAAAGAGAATTGTTTGCAGTAAATAAGTATGTTAAAATATACTGTAATAGTAGGCTATTCCACTAAAGTAAATATTATCTCCAGAAATAATAGTATATTGACTGCTATAATACTGGCAATGTTATTTAATAAATTTTGATATCAACGTAAAAAATTAAAAATATTCCTGACCACGATCTGATTAGGTGTATACTAATGGAAACAATGAGTAAATACTGTTTTGTATGAAATATAAAAATATTCTTAAAATTAAGAAGTCTAAGACAAAACGTTTAAATATTGTGTTGAGATTTATTTGTGTGTTTAAAATATATCTTTGAAGTGGTCTCCAGAAAATGTTAAAGTTAAAAAACAATTTAAACGGTAAATCCTGACTTCAGAATTTGGACACTGCTTCTCGCTCTAAGCATGGATAAATTTGATACACAAACGCCGAACAAATACCAACACAAATAAGAATGCCCTGGTTCAGGCTCCGTCGCTAATACTGCTGTTCACAATGGTTTGTCACTCAAATCGCTCAAATATTAATCTAACCTTTCGTGAAACAAAGAACACAAGATATCCACTTATTACTATGCCGGTGCCTTTATGCGGAAGTATCTAAATATCAACTTTCAATTTATTTAGTATACATAATAACCAACTCACAGACACGTTGACCACGCACGGTACAAGTCAGCAGTCTACTAGAACACGCATAGATACACTGGAAGAAAAATTTTGTAGAAAGTCTTCCTTGCAAAATTATTTTGTATTAACTACCAAATAATTTTGTAGTGACCACAATAATTTACTGATGACAACAAAATGTTTTATGGTGACCACAAAATAAAATTTTCAGAGTAAATTCCCACAAAATATTTTGTAGCTGCCGCAAAATATTTTTTTTTCCCGTGAATAACAGACGTTTATAACAACAATTTAAGAATGGAAAGTAACTTGCCACCACAGAACTGCAACCTAAGATAAAATAAACGCATCGATATAACAAATTTACAACAATTCAGAAATGTAAAATAATGCTGGGTAAACGTGTCCCATCAGCTGTCAGCGTAATTGCTGCTTATTTACAAAGAAACGCACAACTGTATAATAAAATATCTCCCACTTGTCTAAGTTTGCAATTATTAGAGGCTTTGAGCCTAGTTCGTACTCTCTACGTACAACGCCTGTGCATATTATAGGTAGAGATGGTGGGAAATCACGAGAATGTTTTCTGCCAGTGTATTCTGCAAACCAGTGTAGCGTCCTGCGTCGTGTATTATTGGCCGACGGTTATGTGGCACAGTATAGTTGTTCACAGACGAATCACAGACGTCCAGTAGTAGTGCACCAGAGTTATCATTAGCCCAGTCAAATAGGGTCTCGCCAGTAACGAAGTAATAGGAATAGCGTCAGAAATGAATACATTACATTGAAACCTAGCAAACAGTCAACTTTTCCCGCGATAAATCACCTTCTCTAATTATAGGATATTGGTTATCTTTCTGTGAGTCATTCGCAACCTGTGTAATGCTCGTGTGCTATGCAAGGTTGTAAGTAGTTCTGAAGAGGTTTGAAAGGAAAGCCTGAACAGGATTCAAACCATGGATTTCCTGATCTTCATTCAGGTGCTCTCCAGATTAAACTGTTCCCTCGTTGGCAGCAGTTGCACACTGTAGAAAATACTTCTTAAATAGTAGGCCTATTGGAATTTTGTTAACCTATACGCAGTGTGGACCGCTTAACTATGCTTCAGGTTGTAAATACAGCAAATAATCTGCATTTTTACTTACTTACAGTATGTATTTGACAGTTCCCTAAAAATATCAATGGCTTAGCTCAAAAGAGAAACAGTTAAAAAAAAAATCCCAGTTTTGAGTAAAATGCATATAGAAAGATTTCCGTTTCGCTGAAAAACCTGTTAATTAACATATTTGGTTGGTGTTAATTTGAAGCAAAAGTGCAGAGGCTGCTATTTAAGGTTTTTAAAATGTTTAAAGTCTGCCTTTGCTGACATTATCTCACTTTAAAATAAAAGAAATAGGATTTATAGCTCTTCACTGGCAATCAGAATAATGTGCCATGTTATTAAAACGTTTCTTTTCAAGCTAGTAGATTACACTTCTGTATGTGTGTTTGTGAGCAGAACGTAAATATTCATTTTTTTAGTTGTTTTCCTTTTGAACTGAGCCTTCTATATATACCAACGCTACCATGGTTGTATGGGAAACAATTTTACATACACTTCTTTCTTTACGGCACTCTGCACCGAAAACTTCGTAATTTTATAATTGCACCAAACACTTGCCAACTCTTACACATTACATTTAAAGTGATTTCCAATAAATAAAATATTTTTCGGTTCCATAGTTTTCATACAAGCTATTTTCAAGGTAGCGATTCGACAATTTTCGCTACTTATCCGAAGTAACAGCTATTCAACCGATATTAATGAAATAACACAGATTGAAAGTAAATATATTAAGCTATAGAATGATACCTTTGCGATTTCACGTAAATTTTTTTTGCATTTAAGAATTATTGTTTAATGAACCTACATTTTTACGTATCTTTGATTACCTCTATTTTTAAGTAATAATATTTACGGGGAATAAAGTAGGCGTCATTCTGTAGCTTAATACGATTACATTCCTCTAAATTACATCATTTTAATCGTTAGAATAGTTTTTACTTTGGGTAAGTAGCGTAGTCAAACCGGTACCTTGACACGCGCGTGTAAAAACTACGAAACGGAGATATATTTTATTAGTGGGAAATCTGTATTAATATAATGTGTAGGAGTTGAACAGTGTTTGGTACAATTATAAAATTAAGAATTGTTCGGTGCAGAAAGCTGTCAACACTCCTGTACGTCGATGTGCTAAATTAACAAATAATTTTCACAGTTGAAGGTAAGTATTGCAAAGCCAGAATCTGCCTTCTGCTAAATTATTATAAATAGCGACACCTGATTTCAGCGAAAAATGTTTGCACCACTTAGTTTCAATGCCTAACGTACACGGCTGTATCTTCTGCGTGGTCAATGATTGGATGGTCTTAACTCTCAGAGTCTTAGTGTTCCACACACCAATCACAGACGTGTGGTGTCGCAATGACCTTGTTATTATTATAGGCGCATTTGAGCGGTTGAATTGGTAGAGGATTCTGTGAACAGAGCATTTTAGCGCTCCTGTTTACAGCGCTTCTTGCAAACATTCTGCAAACAGGTTGAGGATGTTTTTCTGGCAACCGGGGCAGCAGGACTGTTACAGGGTTGGTTCACAGGATGTTTACCATTACTTCCTATTTTGTTTCCAATAAATCTGAAATCATAACAAACTGTATTTGGACGCACTATGGGCGAGATTTAAGATATTTTGAAAGGAAATAACATAATATTAATTTTTAATTATATGCATTTGCGTAATTCAATTTCCTTCGTCTCAATTTATTACGTTGTACATGTAAAAAAAAGTGACAGAAGTCCGTTTTCCAACAGACGTATTCTTGAAGAAGTATTTTGCCTTTAACGGTCCAATTTTATTCCTGAAAGTAGGTACCCCTGTTTTTCGTGAAAAGAATTTTGCCCCAGTTTGTTTTAGTGTCTTGTGTGCATACCTGCAACTCTGCTTCATGGTTATTGGCAACGTGTCTATGTGAAGAGCCGTATCTCATTTCACTGAGCCAATTACAATAACGTTCCTGCAACACCACACGTCTGTGATTTGATGGTAGAAACTCAAGGGTCATGAGAGTTAAAATATCCAATCACGGACCACGAAACAGAACTACAGACGTATACATAAAACACTGAAACTAAGTGGGGCAAAATTCTTTTCACGAAAAACCGGGGTCCTTACTGATAAGATATACGCAACAACATAATTTCGTAACTCCTTATGTGTAGCCATTTCTCTTCACTGAATTATTGCGATCTCTTGTAAGTGCAAACAGTTTCCGCAAACGTTTGCTAACATCTTGTGAACAATTCAGTCGCTAAAATACGCTCATTGACTCAGTCAAATAAGTGATGCCTCTGCACAAACACAGGCTGTCAATGAATAGAGACCGGAATAATTGGCTGGTTCACTGACATGTAGGCTAGCCTCCAAGAATATATGTGTACTCCAGTAGACAACAGCTGTCCATTGCCTGCTCGCTGACACTGTGAAGTGGGCCTGTATTTAGTTACATTGTTATTATTGGCTCATTGACTTAAAGGCTGTGTCAGCTAAGTCAACGGCCAATTATTGAAGTAGCACGAACTTACAGTTACTGGAATTATTGCTTCTGCCTGGAAGAAAACGCGAATTTTTCAGGTCTTGATTACGAAGAAGAATTACAAATGTTCACATAAGGCTCTGAAACAAAGAGGCGCAAAAATTGTTCTTCATGAAAATTAGGATTCCCTAGTTATAAATAGAGACGGTGAAATTTCGCGAATTCAATGACCTGCATGTTAGAATCAAATATCCTATGCATACTCAAGTCCCGACCATTTGTCCACTAGCTGCTACTGAGTGGAACAACAGACAATGAACTAATAGACAGGGCTTGAGTGTGCATAGGATATTTGATTCTAACATGCAGGTCATCAAATTCGCAAAATTTCACCCTCTCTAGTTATAAACAATTAAAGACACACACGTACAAAGGAAAAATAAAAAAAAAGAACTTCATTGAAAAAGGCTTTTCACATGCCCTTATTTAAAACCATTTCCACTTCACCGTGATAAGTAGTTTTAAGTAACATCTTACGCTATGTTGTACTACACGGTCCCATAAAACCAGGTGGAATGAAAACCAAATAGGAAAGCTAGCGAAGATAAAACATTTGTCGGGAAACATACACTAGTTCAACAATCCGCGTGTTATAATTCACTGTCGTAAACATATTTAAGCCCCGTGTATTCGTTTACTGTCTAATGTTAAAGTGACTAACAGATAAATGGTCGGGGTTTGAGTAAACACAGGGTAGTGGAATCTAAAATGCAGGTCACTGAACTCGTGAAATATTCATTTCTCTAACAATTTGGTGTTTGTCTTACCTAATTTTTTTGTGAGGACATAGTGCAGTAAGGTCGTATGTCCACAATTTTACTCAAAACTATTTAATTCTATTGCAAAAATCATTCTATCTAATAACTGTAAAATTCTGCACACAATACAAAAAAAACTCCTTTGAAAACTATTTGCGTGTTTTGGTAACACTATAGGTGCAACTCCATATGATTATAACATATTTTTAATTAATGAATAAAAATTAATTAACATATCCATGTTTGCAACGTGCGTGCATTTTTCTGTACGTGGGTTACACATTTTACAGCAAAGTTTAAAACATTCTTTTTTTTTTTTGTAATATTACCAAATAATTATGGCAAACCGTTTCTAAAGAAATTCTTTGTAAAATTAAAAGGATCTTTTACACACACGTCAAGAAAATAATGATACAGTATTCAGATATTTCCACTGGAGTTTCTTAGTTATCTCAAAATCTGCTAAGATTTTTTTAAGCCTGAAATAATGTCACAAAAGAGGAGGGATCTCATTCATCACTACTGTCCAAATTTGTCTAGAAAACGCCGATTGTAGATTTGTAAGCAGCAGGCAACGTGCATATTTCACAAATGTAGATCACAAACTCATTGAAATATACGTATAGACATGAAAGAGCCTGTTTTGTAGGATGCAAATAGGAATGAATGTCAGCGAAGATATATTGGTCAGCCCTTAACATCTAGGTCTTTAGCGCTGGTAAGGTGTGACACGATGTGAGTATGGAGCTACGCCTGAATGAATGGATGGGAGAAACGAGGGATCTCCGCGAAAACCTGTCGACTAGCGGTATCGTTCGCCACGATTCCCACATGTGAAAATCCGGGGAACGCCGAGAATCGAATCCAGATCGTTTAGATGGGAAGCGAGAGGTCTAACCACGAGACCACCACCATCCTCCAAACCATAATGGGAATAACAAAGATTGCAGGCTTTCGCGGCCATTGTCGTAATTTTCTTGGTTTTTGGGATTGAGCCGCGTCTTGTGTTGCTTCTTGGACAACGTTTCGGCAGATCTTGCAGCTGCCATCCTCAGGTCGATGCAGGATCAGACTGGGGCCTACTGCCGCCGCCGTTTCCTCATGTACCATCCGAGGCCGTGCTGTCGCGAGACCGAAAGCCGAAGCTTCCATAACTCGCTGGGTGTTTGTAAAATCAAATGCACCCCGACAGTCTAGTTTCAAATCATTGGAACGGCGGCGGGGTGCGTGTAACTGTTTTAGCTGGGCTCCGGACCCGTATTTAAGGCTGGAGGGGGGTTGTTGCCATTAATAAAATTACGTGTT
>PNEQ01017673.1:0-30524 GCA_003012365.1 Medauroidea extradentata | reverse complement strand
ACTGGTCCAAGGTGATTCCCTTATATAGCTGTCTCTGCTGTGCTGCTCTCTGATTGGCTAGCTGTTCGGCCAATCACCTACAGGCTTTCTCCTGATTGGCTAGTGTTGGCAGCCAATCCTGGCGAGTTTGCCCACTGGGAATAACCACAGTTGCTTCACTATTAATAAAGTAAATTGCACTGCTTTCTGTGACTCATCAACATTTAACAGAAATTGCGTTTATTCAACAAACACCTCAGTTTGTCATCTCTGTTCACACTATTTATTACATCGCCTAGCAGGCCGGACAACGATAAAGGTTCGGGCTGCAATCACGCCAGCGTTGGGAACCAAGGAAGACAGCCAATTACCTCATACCCCTCCGTAGTGCCTCAATAATGAGGACAAACACGCCGATGTAACGACTTGTCACCCAATAAACCAGGTCTGTCGTCCGCCAACACTCGTCCTATCAACAGCAGTCCACCTCTCCTCCGGGGCTCGGGGTTCGAGTCCCGGCGGGGGCGTGCTCGTCCGTCGATGCCGTCTACTTCATCAATCCCTCTTCGGTAAGGTCATCATTAGAGAGGATGATGTATCGCGAAAATGTTTTGTGACAACATACCCTTGACAACACTGTAGTTTCTTGCAACTTGTATGATTGGGTGATATACTCCTGACACAACGTAGCTGTCTGCAGACCAATAATAGGCATCAAATATTACAACAGCGGAATTCTTATTGGATCAGCTCTACATAAAAGCGAAACCCAGACATCGTCTGGTAAACTGAACGTGTGTTGAAACCCAGCAAACAGCCAAGTTTTCCCGCGATAATTCATCCTCTCTAGTCATCATATCTAATTATGTGGCAGCAATAATGTGGTATTCCTCCATTTAATCCATAATATTGCGTTCCCTTCTGTAATTATTATGAAAAATTGTAACTGGTCGTTCTAGTACGTAAAGTAAATGCTCGTTAATCCATAACTGTCTTAGTCATGTAACCCTTAATAACCCTTTTAATAAACCGGCAGTGTAGCCAACCTCCTCTTAACGCTCACTTTGTAACAGCAACACGTAACCAGGGGTAGGAATATTTGCGCTAGTTCAGTGACTATCAGGCCAGACATCACTGCTCTAAGTTTCTCGATTCACGGCTGTTTCTTCATTTTTTTGCTGCTTCAAGAAGTAGCTAAGTTGGCTTATTAGCGTAGAGTTTCCAAGGCGTGGCTGATTTACTGTGGTCCAGTTGAAAACATATCACATTAATGTGCATGCGTTTGCAATTTATCTTGTTGTAAAATTTAAACGAGAAATTTCCCTATCCCTACACGTAACAAAGGATATGCGAAATGCGCAATATTATATGAGGGGCATAGAAATATGGAGGTGTAAGTCACTTTTATTAAGAGGTGCGTTTTTCATTCATATCAAACATGTTTTAAAATAAAGTTCCGTTACAATTACTACACTTTTTTTTACTCAATTTTCAAAGTAAAATTCAAGTACTAAAAAAACGGGCACTGTATTTTATATGTAAAAGCAAGTAATTATTTTTGTGAACAATTTCTTTACGTGACTTATACCGCCATCATTCTAAGCCCTTCATATGTTGACAGACTATACTTCACTGACCTGTACCCACGCGGACACAATCTGTGATTACATTGTCCACGAGCCTTTATGTGATCACAGTTACGCGTGTCGTTACTTTTCAACAGGTTGGTCAGTCTATCCTGGAACTGTTAAGAGGAGTCCTCGACTGGCACATAGACGGCGTTGCAGCGTGTCACGTGTAATCTTTTTTACGCGAAACCGCCTATGTTATTCATATTATGTTTACCTACGAAAAGAACACACACTTGAAACCATGCTTATATCATTTTCAAAAATGCAGCACGCTTGTTAGAAACGTGATATTAGGGCGTCTCAAAATGGCTAAAAACGGGTTTTCTAGACTGCTGTAAATCCGAAAATACTACCTGAATTCGTAAAGTGCAAAACGAGAGGCATGCGTTGGTCTTTACTTCGTACTATTAAAAAATAAAATATTGGGGCCACCGCTTAAAGTCCCATAGTAACTAGACTACAATGGAAACCTTGCACGTCAGTTTGGCGCTGCGAATAGAGGCGATATGCTTCTCGTCAAGCGTGGGACACTGGCTCTTATCGCTACGCTGTTCCCAAGCGTCAAAGGTGGAAATTTGACACCGCGAAGGACTCCTCTTAATTACTGGACACTAGCATTCTCCGTGGCAGGCCACAACGGGAGACGTCGAACTAACCTACAGCCGCTTGGAGTCTTAGTCTGCTAGTAGAAAATAACGCTAATTTAGCACGTCTGTGCACATAACGCGCCTGAAGTTCAAACACACGTTTGTCATTGTTCCGATGTGTCGACAACTGTGCGTATCTCCGCGCCCACGAACGGCACTAACGACACTAATGGATAGTGCCCCATCAGTTTGTTCTACTCAGTCACGTAATTTTACACGTGTTATGTAGAGTCCCGGAAATTCCGTGCATTCAATCGAGTAGTATTTCGAACTCCTCTACTGTCCGTGAGCCAACTCTGAGTCCTTGGTGGGTAAGCATTTTGTCCTTAAAAACCTCAGGTATAACACGAATGAAGATTCAACACTTTAAGTGGGATCAGTACCAGATATTTTGGAATAATGTAATTTCTGGATACTGTATCCCCCATTTTGTTCCCTTTGCATCTTTTTTTTTTATAAAAAATGTTTTGGTGCAGTGGCGAGGCGGAAGCTTCCGCATCATCACTGCACCAAACATTCCCCCCTTTAAAGTGACTTAATTTGAGTGACCCCAGTAACTTTTCGTGAGACAATGTGTATAGAGACAATTTTTGAGACCATTGGGCAAACACAAATTAACACCCAGCCAGACCTGGGAATCGAACCCAGAACACTACGCACCAAAGTCAGACGCTCAACCAACTGAGCCACGGAGGGTCGGCCGCACCGAGCGAGCTGGCGCAACGGCAGCACGCCAGACTTGTATTAGGCAGGACCCGGGTTCGATACCCGGTTTCGGCTATCCTGATTTTGGTTTTCCATGATTTCCCGAAATAGCAGGTGAATGCTAGAATAGTTCCATAATAAAGGCCATGGCCGAATCTTCTCCCAGCTCCTGTCATAGTATCAAGTTGTATGTCACCGTATATAACGACCTCACTGTCGACGAGACGCAGAGCCCACGTACTTTACAAAGGCGCCTAGTAGTACTCACTCACAAGCTTAGCTTGTGTGAGTGTTTTGTTTTCCATGTTATAAAATACGATTTACAATTGCTGTAATATATAGAAACAATAAAAATAAAAACAATAATAATAATTCTCTTATATTATGCAGTAGTTCTATTGTCAATGGTTTCTGTGTTGAACGTCATCGGTTAGTTGTATTTAGGAAATATTTGGTTTCTAGCATGTTTCATCTTAACTTGTTCATTCACTAAGTTGAAATGTTTCACAGACAGTGGCAAAGAGAGTTTATGTTTCAAGTAGTGTTTTTTTTTTGCACAGAAACAAGGGAAGACGATAAGTCGACTCAACACGTGTGGTAAACACACTGCTTCGCTTGTAAGCGCAGAGTACCGGTTACGGCTGGCATTTAGCAGTTTCAAAAAGCCATTTTTTTTTACTCCTTTCGAGGAGCTGGAAATCATGTATTTGAACCAGCAGATGGTATTTTTAACAAGCAGATTATATTTTTAACATGATAGAGACATAGTTTGAAGCGTATTGGAAACACGTTTGATAGTTATAGCATGTGAAAAGTGCACTTTTCGTACAACGCTACATCACTGCTCATGCGCCAGGTCCAACTAACTCTTGCAGAACCGTTTCTTTTATTGTAGTTACGAGGGCCTGAGTGCGCTAGTGTATGCGAGGAGCGGGGATGTTATGTGGACGTGTGCTAGGTGGAGCGGAAATGTTATCGCGGCGTAGAGCGGGGCGCCGCCTACTCGGGTAGCGTCGACGCGCAGCCGCCCTTGCGTTGCTAGGGGGTTGCCATGGCGACAGCTCGCGTCGCGTCAACCGCCATGGAGAAAACACCACGAGAAAGAAAAGCGCATGTCTCTAGGAGAGCGCTGTTGCTTCTGCGTTAAGGCCATTCTCTCCTGTTTCTAGCGTTTTCAATATTATTAATTTGTTAAGGGTGTCCAAGTGGAGAAAAATCATAATTTTATATTTGTATGAAATAGCGTTAGTTTTGGATAGGCTACTTGGAAGTACATTTCCGTCTTACAAAACAAATTACCTCAACCAGTTTTCCAATAATGACTCTTCAAAGTTTAAAAATTTGCACGTTTTTAGTTCTTATAAACAGCATAAACCAGTGAACATAAATAAACGTAAAAATTCACACAACTGCATTGACATGTTTTAAATGCCATTACAAATTACTTTTTGTATTTTAAAAATTTTAAAAAATATATTAAAGAGGCAAAAAAAATTTTAAATGTCAGAAAATTAAGTTTAATTTAAGTTCGCTTTTCATTTGACCCCCATCCCGATACCAGCCCGTCACAACTAGAGAAGAAAATGTTAAGGGCGTGGTCTACCGCAATTTTCATCGCCATTTTTTTTATTAGTACCAGATACATTTTTCTTATTTTAGGCACAAAATGTAACTAAATTTGGCTCTTATAAAATTTTTTTATTTCTCGTAGTTTTCGCGTAATGGCTTGTTTAAGTCATATTTTGCATGTTTCCGTTTTAACGACTACACTAAAACCAACTGATGTACCAAACTGAAAAAAATCACAGTGGATAAAGACATTGCAGGCTACAATGACATGCTCATGAAATTAAAGAATAAACATTATTTGAATTTAAAAAAAAATGCTGAAACTGAAAATAAAAATTTTAAAAAGGCAATATTTTTTTTTAAAAATACATATAATTTTTATTTGTTAATTTTATGAGCATGCTATTGTAGCCTGCAATGTCTTCATACACTGTGATTTTTTTCAGTTTGGTATATCAGTTGGTTTTAGTGTGGTCGCTAAAACGGAAACATGCAAAATATGAATTTAACAAGCCATTAAGCGAAAACTATGAGAGATACAAAAATTTCATAAGAGCCAAGTTTAGTCACATTTTGTGTCTAAAATAAGAAAAAAAATATGTAGTACAAATAAATAATTAAATAATGATGATGAAAATTGCGATAGACCGCGCCCTTAACGTTAATTCTGCCAACACCATTCACTTGCCTTTTTAAGAAAAATCTTCTGTGTATGTGTGTATATTCTCTTGGTTTAATTATTTGTGGACTGGTGTTAATTGGAATAGTATAATTTGATGTGAAAATTAATAGAATTGTGAATTAAATTTTAGTGAATGCGGTGAATGCAGTACAGAATACTGGAGAGAAAACATCGCACTTGTAGGGAACAAGGATACATATAACACACAGAAATAACTTTGAAAATTGCAGTATTTAATTAAAATAAATAAGAGCATGAGAATTAAAGGTGCTATTCCCTACAAACTTGGACCAATGACTTACCAAAATTACCGTCTCCCAACCAGTGACAAAGCACATTACTAAGTTCACTAATAACTTAAAATATAAATCTTCTGGATATGCATTTATTCCACAGTTTATAGAATTATGCTCGGCCAAAGAAATAATATTTTTAGCTCAGTCAGTAGAGTTGAGATAGAAGATCTCACACCTCTGGTTAGGCTCGGCATTATTGGCTATTTGGCTAAGTTAAAGAAAAATGTTCAGAAATTAGTTGCTCAGTTCCAAATCAAATTAAATGAGTTTTCTGTTGAAATTTGTGAAGAAATTATTAGGATATTAAAACAGAGTCAAATTTAAATGTTGATCTATGCGATTTCAGTTCACTTCAAAAGGGTTGCGGGCTAGAAAAAAAAAACGACGCCTTACGTAGTTCCCATGTTGGCTTGCAGTTCACCAAAAACTTAGCTCGATTTTAACAAAAATTAGCCACTTCTTTAGTCGGCGAACTTAATTAGTTGTTCTCAATAAGCCCTAAACCCACTCCCTGGGTTTCCTAAGCTTACGACGGCGGCAGGATGAGCTGACTTTCCCACACGGGAAAAAGCCTGCCGCTACGTCTATTTGCTTTGGGAGTCAAGAATAGAAGACCTAGCCATCGCTAATAGCGTCGGTCCTAGCCCTAGACTCAGAGAAATTACCTAAAATTCCTCCAACTTGGAGAAAGAACTTAAGTAGTGCAGGATCTGATCCCTAGATGTAAGTCATATAAACCTCCTGACTACACCAGTACACAGAGAAGTGAATCTATACATAGAAATTATGACAATTAAATATTACTTTAAACTAAATTTAACATCAATCATCATCAAATTAGAAATGTTCATCAACCAAAATACTTAAAATAAAATACAAGTAAATAATCATCACAAATAATCAATTGAAAAAAAAAATATCTGTGATTCCATCACAATATATTGTATACTATACATACATATACATACATGCCTTTTAAGAAAAAAAAAGTATATATGTATATACATAGAGCTATGTTTATGTATATAATAGAAACTACTTTTCTTGAAAGATAAGTGAATGATGTTGGCATTAATGCATATGTGTGAAGGTCATGGGAAAGACAATGGTATCCCCATATTTTCAAATTCTTTGAGTTTTGTGCAGGAGCGCTATGGTATTCTCATACTATACATTATAATATAGGAAATTAAGCAATATGACCATAAATAGCAGCACAGTGCAGTAATGATACTATTACATGCCACGCTGTTTAATCTTATTATATCAATTACTCTTTATTATTGTGTAGTTGGTTATTTCTCATTTGTTGTACAATATATTAACTAAAAACATAGTTTATGAACCATGGTGATTTTAATTAAATTTCTTATTAAATTGTACCTTAACTTTGTATGATCATAACTCAGTTGTGATACATTGTGGATTGTCACTCCCCAAAACCCTTTATGTATGTTCGGGTACAGCAAAATTCATCGCAGGTCGTTTAAAAGTGGTCTTAGTGAAGCATGCTCGCGTTCCAAAAAGGGAATCGCTCTAGCTCGATCAATTCGACCGACTCCCGGTTAACGCACTGGTTTGGAAGCTGGAGTTAGAAGATGATATACGCGAAACGGCGCGAAAAATGTGTAACCACGAGAAAAAAGCAAAACCACTGTGAAGTAAGAAGCACAAAATTAACATCGTGCGTATGAAATTTTTACTCGTTCACATTTGGTCCATAACCTTAACTCCCGTAATCGTCTTTATACACTTAACACTTAACACTTGCTCGCAGCGGGAAATATACTTTCCTTGCTACGTTGCGGAGAATGATCGGAGAACTCTCATCTTACAAGGACTGGATGTAGAAGCACTTGAGAACTGCTCGCTTGTTTTAACAGCCCGCGCGCGGCGAGCTAGCCCGCAATAAATATCATCGACGTGCTACTCCCAGCATGCATTATGCATGTGACGTCAGAACGCTGTAAATCACAGGCACCGACAGCAACAGAAGGAAGAAGGCATTCGCTTCTGGCTAGAACTCACCGGCCATCTTTACGGCTCGACTTCGTGCTCTGGGTAAATAATGTTAACTATACATTTATGTCTTACAGTATACATTTTCATGTCATATATACCATAGTATTATATATAATACAATATTATATTATATGTCATGTTATATATATAAGTATATTATGTTACATTATATTACATTATATAACATTATGTTATATTATATAGTGTAATGTAATGCAATATACTATAGTCAAATAATAATGTAATATATTAATTGAAAGACGTGGCCCATTGCTGCCATAAATGTTATATAATAACTTATGTTGTAATTGTTTAATGCCTAAGTCTTTCGCCAGTGAATAGGTAGCAGAACAAGGCTCTATGATTGTGTGGTTGGAAATTCAAAATTTGAAAAAATGGGAGCAGACCAAGAAAATCCTACGGCAAACCGTATAGCCCAAAACATATTTCTCCACGGGCGAAAATCCCAGGTGTGATTCCCGAGGAAACATACAAGTATCATAAATGCGTTCTTAAAGTGGAAAAGCATTTTGTTCCGTTAATATTTGCCGTAGGATTTAAGATTCATCGTTCGATGATTAAGATACACAAGCTAGAATTTATATACTAGAGAAATTTTCTTTTGTAAACCATCAAATTTCATGTATCAAAATAAATAAGCAAGATTACATATTAATTTCTTTTTTCTCCAATTTTCTGACATGGAAACAAATAAACATGTGTTTAAAGTGACGTTATGGTTACGTACATGTATTTATTCCTCTTCTATTTCGAGCTAACGTGCAATTTCAGAAAAAAAGTTGCTTGAAGGGTGTTTTACCACGCGTAAATATCGTTGATTCGAACACAATTATCACAGTATATAGGTTGCAGGTTTCAGTTAAACTATATATGTTGGCATTACCTATATTACTAACGAAGGTTTTGTTAAGATTCGCCAGTTTGACTATTTTCTTGTATTTATAGGGCTGCAAACATTCTTTACAAATCAGTTTATAATATTTGTAGTTCTACAATTAATTAACATAAAAAGTGTAAAAATTTCTTGTTAACACACAAATACAGAGAAATTATTTTTTATATCAACAAATAACTTTTGCGTATTTCGCAATCAATTTATTGTAAATTTACAAGGTTTATAGTGTTCTGTAAAATGCTTTTTACAAACCAATTATTTATTTATTTTTGTAAAAGTACAAGACATTTTGTAGAATGTGACAGATGGCCGAAATTGATTATGTTTCACATTGAACACTTTTTGTTAATGTTTACTACATTCGCTCATAAATGTATTCTGAATATGTTTAACCACTTTAAAGATTAGCAATAATAATCACTTAGTAAAGGTTTGATTAAGCCAACTGCCTTGGTGGAATCAAATAATTTGCTTGTGTAGTGACGCCGAAACACTTTTTTTTTGCGGAAAATAAATTAATTTTTTGCTAATACTTTGTCCCCTAAAAGCGTATCAGTAAAACTAAATATTTGTTTAGCTAAGCATAGAGTTCACCTTTAAACCATAAAATAAAAGTAATTGTTCCAAACATCGAACCTTAGACTGTCGTATATGATGTACTTACGATAAATTTGATAGTTCAAGCATTGTTACCGAATGGTTTACATACCACGTCAAATGCATGAAAATTTACGCAAATTTATATTTCAAATAAGTATTTTTTTCTTTTCTGTAGAAATACTATTATTTCGATTTTCTTACCGGAATGGATTATCGTAAAATTCACGTTCAATTGTTATCTCCTTAACAGTCGTATAAATTTCAAGATATGTAACTGTTGATAAGTAATAACAAACTAGAACGTGTTTAAAAAAAAATTTTAGTTGGTTGAAAAAAAATGAACGTTTATGTATTTCCAAACATATTATGACATTTCCGTCTTTGCATTTACTGTCGGGCTTTGTCAAATAAACGAATTTTTTTCTTGGGCTAACGTAACCCAGTATGCAGTATTTAGTATTTTGTTTAGGTAACAAAACATTCTGTTAGAACAAAAAATATATTTAGTTGGCACTATTTAAACAACTATTATTTTTTTTCTTTCAATGTACGCGACTGATAAATGTTTTGACTTTAATTCCCAAACTTACTCGCAAAAGTACGAAAAAAAAATTGATATTTACGCCGGTATTTTATTTACTATAAGCTCGTAGTATCCCTGAGCTAATATTTCTTAATAGCAATAGTTTAATTAATTACAGACTCAATTTTGAAAGGCTTATACAACTACTTCAAATAAAAACGGCACGGTTGAAATCGTTCTCTATACATATACAGGATGTAAGGAAATTAATAGCCCAAACTCCAGGCGGTGATTTCTTGTGAAAAAGGAAGTGGAGATTATATAGGACACTTTCAAGGCAAGTGAATACTATAGTTAAAAAACCAAATTTTGTCGAAATACTAAAAATTTTTAGGAATTAAATTACGATTCCGTGTCTGATTTTTAAGCATAATTGTGATCTTTAACCTATATAAAATTTATCCTTAAAACTTTTCCTTTTCATTAAAATAATAGGGGTGACCACCCTCATATTGCATACACAGAGAAACAGGTTTGGTACGGTCAACCGTGTACTTATTTCTATATGGTGAAACAAGCGAGTGAATTTTGAATCAACCAAATATTTGCTTGCCACTAAGACTTAGCTCTCTCAACAAGAGAGTTTAATCAATTTAAATGTATATTTTGTTGGAACAACAAACCCAATATTTGACACATTTCATATATTGCTAAAGCAACAAAGATTTTGTTGGATCACATACATATTTGTTTCACCATAAACAAACGTATACATGGTTGACTGGAACAAATCTTTTTTCTTCGAGAAAAATTACTTTGCTGTGAAGTATTGTGAACATATCAAGTTGTACACTCGAGAAGTAGTCGTAAGGAACAAAAAAAGGTAATCTTGTTGTATGTAAGCTCCTAGAACGTACCGTTTACAAAATATGCACACAACTGTGCTGTGAAAATTATTCAACGCCCGGTATATAGGCAAAAAGTGCTACTTCTGACAAGGAGTTGTCTATGCATGCGCCGTGCACTCAGGAAAATGCGACCTGTGATGCAGCTGTTTAAAAGCATGTCGCAAAATCTACACAAATAAAATGTATACTGATGTTACGACCTGTATACAAACCACGACAAACTTGTGCTCAGTTTACAAGCTCAATAAGTCCTACGTTAAGTTTACCGTGCAGCGTATGAGTAGAAAACATACTTTACTGTTTAAGGGGCCTCCCTACTTACGTTTCAAATGCGTCGCAGCAAGTTACGATCATTCTTTTTGTAATGAAACAACCTAACGCGCATTGTATTTTTACATTTACAGAAATAACACACACTTCAAACTATGTCGCTATAGTGTTAAAAATGTGGCACGTTTATCAGAAACATCATTTTCGGGCCCCGCAAAATTGCCAAATATTACATTTCCAGACTGCTGTACCTGGAGAAATAACAACTTCATTCAAAAAACATAATTATAGAAAAAAGCATTAGATTTGGCTGAATACTGTCCACAAATAAAATTATGTGGTCACCGCTTAAGAGTGCGTGGTAGATAAATAAACGCTGCAAACATCAATTGATTTCTACGCTTTTTCGAAGCCAATATGGATAAAATACTCTATGACAATCCTAGATAATGGAATTAGCCAACTTTATGAGTAAATATTTATCCAGAATTACTAATTCGTTACTCGTGATCTCTTGCGCCGCAGTTAAATGCTCGAGGTTCCGGCGTCAGAGATTGTGCCTCAGAAGTTCGTAACACTGGAAACAATTTTGTTTAAAACGTTGGCTAAAACTGTTGTCTAGGATTGCTTTTGTTCAATTTTCACAATTTGGCTTCAAGAAACCTACAGTTATAGATTAATGCTTTTAGCATTGAATTCTGTACCACGCCCTCTTAAAGTCACATAGTAAAAATGATAATAGTAAAGCAATACACGCCAGCTGAGTGACTTGCACGGAGAGGCGATAATACTTTACATACGTCGGTTAACGACACTCGTACCGCTCCTGTCTCACACACACAAACGCAACCTATCTAGGGAGTCTCCTTAAGAAATATTTTTATGATGTAATTCCCATAGACATACTGTTTTACCTGCCTGTATAGTAGTTAAATCCTGCCAACCACTTCAGCTGTATTTGTGCTGTTCCGCCACAGAAATGTTGCTACAAATAATTATATGACAGAACTATGACTGTACTAGAGGCCTTGTTGATGTAGTAGGCTGTACACTCGCCTCTCAACGCCGCGATATGGTGAAATGTTCTGTTGTGGGAAACATGACTGACGTTTCCCCTGGACATCGCATTACGTAGTTTCCCCAACAAATCGTCTTGTTTCACGTCAGCCCTCAGCAGACCCACAGCAAAGTTTCTGGAGGCCGGGGCCCCTTAGTGTCTGAATATAATTTTTGAGAAAAATTACTAGGTGACTAGGTTTTTAATTATTGCAAACGTAATTAATGCACATTTTGCATAATCAGCATTGTAAATTATGCTACAGATCCTTCCAGTAATATTTCGTAGCAGAGTTTAGGGAATGTGGTTCGGTAGGCTTTATCAGGCACCCAGCTGTGGCGTCTGTAGTCGGGGAGTGACGACTAAAAACCCGGGATTTTCGTGGGTTCAACGACCAGCAGCCTGGACTGCACAGTCCTGTATACACTATGTCCTCAGCTACTAGTACATTGTCTGCTGCTCCAGTGAGTGGACAGTTGTACATGTGACAAGGTATAGCAAGGGAGTCAGTGAGTGTTTACATGCAGGTGGTCTGCTGTCGGTTCACAGTTCTCAAGTAACAATTATTTAAGTAACACCCAGTCACATAAATATTGAACTTTAGAAACCAAATGTCTTCACAAATAAAGTCGCGAAGATTTCCGGGTATCTAGTAATAGCCATGCCCTCTAGTAATAGCCCCCCCTCCTTTTATTTTCTGCTCCTATACACCTTTTATTGCTATACGTTTGTGTATTAAAGGAGCATAATATCGGAAGTCATTTTCCTTGTTTTAGGCGTGGAAACATGGAAAGCGATAAGGGTATCACTGGCACGCTCGAGGAGAACCGTTTCGCTTATGAGCGCGGTGCATTAAACCAGCGTACAATATTTTAGTTTTAAGTGGGTTTATGTGCTCATTAAAGCGATGATCCTACGAATATATATATGCGCACAGTATTTAAGAAAGGCCAACGTAATTTTCTATATTTGTGCGTAGTTGCTCTCGTTTTTTTATGTTTCTATATTTTTAATTCATAAAACGAAATTTCCTTCTAATTGATAAACTAGTTAGTTTAAGTGCGCCGCCTACCTTGACAGAATTTCCACGTTAGAGGCTGAGAAGCGACAGAGCAACCATCAGCACTGGATGTAGTTTTTCTGCCATAGACTAGTCCATTGCAGTATAGTTTGTCCAAAAATTGTATCCAGTCATCCATTCCTACCGCACAACTCTTTCAAATATAATCTCAAGGGCCCGTATGGACCCAGTATGCACAGTTATCTGAGGAAACTAGAAAATAGAATGGCTGATATGTCACAATGTTCCAACAATTTGACTTTCATCTGCAAATGCCGCGGTGAGGGCGTAATTCCGTAGGATCTTTCAGTCAAATCACTTGCGAACAGCAAACATGCTCAAAAAATAGCTCTGAAAGCAAGCCTAAAGTTGCTGAGCAGACAAATTGCTGCAACAGAAGTCTGCATCGCAACGGAGAATGTCCAAATAGCATTGATGTCATGTAGTACCATTGTACTACTCTTTTAAAGATCACAGCTACACTATAAAAAACTTCCTAAAATGTTTAGGAAGTAATTAAGCTAAACGCTTTGTGGGACAGTTACCGTACTTCCGTCTTGTAAATATGCAAACTTCTACTGTTGTTACAATACAAGTCTGGTAACTTCAGTATACATTTGACTGCTTCATAAAAAGTTCAGGAGTGCTACCATGGATGTCTGGGAAACAATTCTACCATACATACTTCCTTAGCGCTCCTACAAGCACGTGTGGCAAGTTTACAAACTATATTTTTCAGTGACCATCATGCTACGCTATGTCTCGACAAAATCAGGGTATGTAATAATAACCTTCATAACAAAGATGCAGAACGATTTTACGATATCGGCTACTGCATACGATTTAAAAATATGAGTCAAGCCCTTAAATTCGAGAGGTGTATGTTTACCGCATTTCAATCCCAGCTGCGTATTCTCCCGGGTTGTTGGAGTGGTCGAAGGAAGATGCTAGAGGTTCAGGAGGTGATTGCACAGTGGTTGTAGAGGAGGGGAGGGGGTGTTTGACTTGTTTCGTGGGGAACGTAAGTCACTCGACAGCTATTTCACTAAGTGCTCGCTGAATAAGACAAAAAGGGCGAGGGTTGGGAGGGGGTGGAGGGAATTCACGCCACGCTGGTCGACGGCATCATAACGTTAAGTGATGCGGTGATGTGAGGGGTGGAGAGAAGTTAAAGTGAGATGAGGGAGGGGGATGTCGGATCTAGTTAACAACGTGGAAATGCCCTCCTCCCACGCGGGTAGCGCGGCTAGGCTCCGTCAAGCGTCTCTATTAGCAGCCCCTAGGGAGGGACGATGGCACTTCGGGACCCACGGAAATTAAATCAAAACCTCGTCGCCTGCTTCCCCCTCCCCATTTCATTTCCTTCCACTCGCCCCGCAGTTCTAGATTAGTCACGGCGGCGATTCCTGGGGAGTGCTAAAAACCGAGTTACAAACAAAACGGCCATCCGTGTTTGCCCGCACCTTCCTCCGACATCCCGACTGCGGCGTTGGTTGGCTGGAGCTCTTTTACATGTTTACGATAAGTCACGAGGTTACCACGAGTGCAGTAAAATCCAAATAGAGTCGTCTGAAAAAGTGACCCGGGTGAAGTTTACTCGCGTCCAAAAAGTGAACAGATCTAATTGCTTGCGTGTTCTTAACCACGACCTGACTTACCTATAGTGATCGAGTGTCCTGGTGGCGTGACGAAGAAAAACTTGTTGAGGCGATACGGTAATTGATACCTGCTTCAAGGTCGTCCTCAGAGCTCCGACTCTTCTTAGTCTCTAACGCAGAGGTAGGCGGAGGTCTTAAGGGTGTTCAAGTGCGATAAAGTCATAATTTTAAATTTATATTAAATAGTGTTAGTTTTGTAGACGATACTTGTGAGTGCAGTTTCCTCTAACGAATTAATTTTAGCTGGCGTAGTTTTCCCATAACGGTGCGTCAATATAAACATTTGCATGTTTCTGCTGCCATGCAAATAGTGAAAACCAATGGACGACTTGAAAAGAGGCGGAGCTTCAGTCAGGTGTGGGATACAATTCCTATCTCCATGGATACCGCAGCCGAACATAACCTTCATTTAGCTGTTTGGCTTCTCATGTCCCGGACGAGATGTACGTCAAGAAAATTTATTATTTGTTTGGAATTTGCCGTTTTTTTTTCAGGTAAACATTAATCTTACGTATTTGCGTATCTTAACCATGAAATTGAAACTAATATTTTTTACCCTTGCGTGAAAATCTATGAATGCGTAACATTTTTGCTTTCTGTAATTACCAACTAACAGATCAGCATGTTTGTAAACAAGCTTTGTTTCCCACAGTACTTTTCCTCTGCGGTGACGTCAGGGGGCGTGTACTTCAAGTCGTCCATTGACTTACGTACGTGAAATAGCATACTACGAGTTACGTAATGAAACATTTGAAAAAATCCCGCGAACTATTTTTAAAAAATTACTGAGTTTGCAACTTTTTTTTTGTAAATTTGCGATTTTTTAAATTCAAAATATTACGTTCTGGGTTATTTTAGTGTTTTATTGTATAGCTCATTGAATGTAAGTTCACAATGAATTACTGTGTTTAAGTAGATCAGGTGGTTTTCACTATTCGCATGGCAGTTTAACAAGCAAATTTTGACTTTGATACCCCGTTATGAGAAAACTATGAGAGCTGAAATTGTTTCGTAAGAGTAAAATGTACTCACAAGTATCGTCTACAAAACTAACAATATTTCATAAATATATATAATTACGTTTTTATCGCACTTGAACATCCTTAAGGTGGGGCATCACAAACTGAGTTGGAATTAATGGGTTTTGTATCGTTGGGTTGTTTACAAACACATATTAAAATGTGTCAACCTTACTATAAACTCGTAAAAGCGTAGCATCTGACCAATATTGATGACGCAATTATACGTTATTATATAATTGTTCAATTATAAACAATGGTCTCCTATTCTTAGAGTCATCAGGTAATGTACATCTAAGAGTTGGGGACTAATACCGAAGATGAATTTTTTTTTTTTATGTTAAAATACCAAAATAATATTTTCTAGTAATTGCAATGAAAAAATTGTTATTGTTGTAAATGGAAAGTTTAACTTTTGGGGTAACATCCCACCTGAATTATAGGAGATGACTTTCCGTGAACGCATAACGTAGTTTTATAATAAACCACTCCCAGAACTCAACGGACTGAATACAGAACAAAACCGCTTCCTCCACCTATCTGTAATAAATGCAGTCTCATGGGAATAAATTAAGTTTACAAAAGGCGGAAACGTAATTTGAGAGGTGGACTACGTAAAAACAGCACATTAAAATTAAATGACTGAACATTTGACACGATTTCCAAATTATAATTTGTATTTTGATAGTCCATTAAAAAAATTCTTTTTTAGAAAAAAATCCTAATTCGTCATTAGTGTGTTGTGGACTGGGAACGTTACGTTTCAGAACTCAATGTTATTGGCGCCGCGGTGGCCGAGGGGTCAGACCATTCGCCTCCCACCAAGGCGATCTGGGTTCGATTGCCGGCGGGTTCGGTCCCCGGATTTACGCATGCGGGAATCGTGCCGGACGATGCCGTTTGTAGGCGGGTTTTCTCAGAGAAATCCCTTTTCTACCGTCCAATCAATCCGGCGCTGCTCCATGTTCACGTCATATCACCCCTCACCAGCGCTAAAGACCTCGCTGTCATGCGTTGACCACAACATTGGGACGTGCCCTTAAGGGTCCTGTAGCCATGAAGGCGCGACTCTCGTTACAAAACACCTTAAGTATATCAAAGGCCCCAACACAAAAAAAAATATTTTTTTGAGCACGTCACCTATAAGAGGTTTTAACTGACGTGATCCCATACCATAACAAGTTAAATTAATTTCGCGACAATTGTAATTCTGAGAGTATGTATATATATTTTATGCATAACAAGTCTCTACAGAAAAACTACACCAAATTTTTAAATGTAATACAATCTTTGAAATACGTTAGCTCTATTTACTTTTAACATATCATAAGAAAAAGTCTGTAATAAATATTACGATTAAAGTTCATGGCTGAGGTGAGTCTGACGTATTTTATTTTTACGTTTCCTGCCGCGATTGTCGGCAATAAATAAATAGGTCGTCACCTACCTTATGATCTTCGCATGCACTCGTCGCAATCGTTGGGGCCCGTAACTCCGTGTAAGACAAACAGCTGATTCTCCACGGAACTTCTGTGTGACGTAGGTAACAGCTGCTTCCCCATATGACTCGCCGGTGTTGGAGCTGACCGTCCCTCGATGTCACACACATCGATCTAGGTAGGTTTGCAAAATATTAAAGTAGATATTTCCATGGTACCACTTATTGCCCAGAACTTTCAGCAACCAAAAACTCTCGTCTTCAAACACTAAACTACGCTGCGTAATTTTGCACATAGCAGCACACCAACCACCCTTGTGGACGCCGACTATCCCAACTTGTACAATACCCCTTCATAAACGACACTGCCTACCAACATATCATTTGAAAATATACTGTCACGTCTTGCAAGAAAATTAATTTCCGTCGCCATCGTATTTTCAAGGCTTTTCACAAGTTCAGTCCAGTTCATTTCCAAACACGTCCATCTTGCCTGACGTGTGGTTGTCGACTCTCTCTGCCACTTCCAGTGACGTCAGTCTCAGTCCTCCCACTTAGCGGCCATTTCGGGAAACGTGCTAACAGCCGTTTAAAAATACAAATGAATAATTTAATATGCCAATAATAATAAATATTAGAGTATATATTAAAATTAAGGTAAAAAATATACAATTACGCAAATATACTAAAATATACTTAATACACAGATATTATGTAACGGCCACACAGCGCCACTCAGGGATACCAATTCAAAAATTTTACCGTGAGACATAAACATGTCTCATCTTCACTCACTCAATGTTATTACATATTGTTATAGTCTTCAGAGTAAAAGGTACCTTACGTTCTTATTGGAAACACTGAAAAAAAAGTTTATTAGTCACCACAAAATATTTTGTCCTTATGAACCTTTCCAATTTTTTGTGTGTGGACAACACATTTTTTTGCTGTTACCAATGAAGTTTTGCAGTGACTACAAAAAAAAATTGTAACCACTACAAAATATTTTGTTGAAGCCCATTATGACAAAACATTCTTGTTCCCACCACAAAACCGAATTTCTGTTAGGTGTACATACGGGTGTTTCTTACATGGGAGCCTTGGGACTAGCAGGGGTATCAAACATTTGAGGAACTGTTTGAACACTTTGTTAGTCACATAGAGGGCGTGGAGATCAATTTGGTGATTCTCTGAACTCATTATTCAAATTTTTGTACAAGGCACAATTCAAAAAATTGAGCTTCCGGTATTCTTTGAGTGAAGGGACGGGGGAAACTAGAGAGCCCCGAGGAAACCCACCGGCCATCAACCCGATGTGTAGCTGACAATACCAGCTGCATTGGCATTCCTCAGTAATACCCTCCAACACTGATACTATGCACTATACATCATGAACTGTGAATTTTAGTACTGATGTGGTGGATTAATGGGACCTATGTTCATTTTAAATTTGATCTTGCAGATGTGAGAATCTTTCCCCCTTAAATATTCACATGCAATTTTGTAACATCCTCTATATCTAAGAAAAGAAAATACACTTCAAACATAGCCCCTATATAGCCTAGAGGCAATGATTATTGGTGAAAAGAATTTTACAACAATTGGTTTCACTGCCTTTTGTGCACTTCCGAAACTGTGCATCGTGGTCATTGATTGGATGCTTTTAACTCTCAGCGCCTCGGCGTTCTTCCAACAAATCGCAGACGTGTGGTACAGCTGTAACCTTGTTTTGATTGACGCAGTCATTGCACTTATGAATTCTGCCAATATCCGTGATGCAGAGCGGCAGATGTGCACGTAATGCACTGAAACAAATTGTTGCATAATTGTTTTGACCAAAATTAACTGGCACTACCCTTATAGGTTTAAAAATTCAGCAAACTTTTATTACATGATTTTTCGGTTCCTCAATACAGCTTTAAAAAGAACGGTATTTCAGACTGCGTATCAGCAAAAATACCTATCGGATTCGAATGACTTACAGATGTATTGAATTTAAAACATAATTCCCTCAAATGAAATGGTTTGATAACTGCCTAGAGTCCCACAAGAAATAGAACAATAGAAAGACCATTGCACGACAGTTGAATAACTTGCACGTAGAGATGATTCCGCATTGCATACGTCGGTTAGCGGCACCCTTAGCATTCCATCTATTTTATGCCTTTCTCTCCCCTTCTCTCTCTCTCTCTCACACAGGAGCTATTTAGATAGCTACATCAAGTGCTGTTACCTGCTTATGACTCTGTGGAAAATCAGTTTAAAAAAAAAGAACAGGAAATTTTATGCACCAAATATAGAAGAGTTTGTTGTTACTATTTTTTTCTTGTGGTTCAGTGCGTGAAATGTTTTCTTAATATTTGTTATATTCCTTTAAACTTTTGAAATGAAGGACAAGGATTTGTGTATACTATTCTTATTATTCATTGGCACAGTATTTTGTATTTTTCACAAACAATTTGGGGATCATCGAAACAATTTCACTCAATTATGATCAAACTTAAAAAAAAAATTAATTCCATGCAACTTACAAACATGTCTCACGTGGTGTAGTTTTCATATTTGTAATTGTAGTACACATGCTTCCATTTCTTGTTTTTTTTTTTTTGTATCAGTCTGTGACTGGTATTGCGTTAAAATGATGAACATATCTGAGTTGATTTAATTAAAATGCATTTCTGAGTTTAGTTTCATAGCAGACTCATAATTGGTTTGTAACACCCTCCTATTCCATAAATTATAAAGGTGCGCATGCTAATATCTCTGAATTTTGTGATAAACAATAACGGGTGACAGTGTTACATTCCACAAGAAACAGTTTTATAAAACTAAAGAACTGAAACCGTTTGCGAATTTCTCAATTAATTGAGGACCTGAATCCCAAACTACGCTAACTCTAAACTGTAAGAAATCTCAATAAAAGGTCATATCTTTATCGCGTGCATTTATATCTATCTTGAATTGGTAAATAATCAAAATACAATAATTTGACTGTGATTAGTAACATATTTCGGATAGAAATAAATGCACACAATGAAGATATTATTATTTTGTGCTAATCTATGATTTTGGAGTTAGCATTGTTTGGAAGTCAGGTCCCCAATTTGGTTTAAAATTTGATGAAATTCTGGATGTTAAAGTAAAGTTTAAAAATAAGAATGGTTTTTGATAATGATTTTACAAAGCATTATATTTAATTAACGCAGTGATGGGATTTCTGTTTTGTACTGTGTAATATATTTCAATGTGTCTAAAACTTACTTAGTGTAAGGAGAGGAATAAACTTAAATTGCTGATTTTGGCGAGTACTCATTTTGTCAGACTACTATTGCTTATTGGTATGAAAGTAAGTTTTAATATGACCAAATCACTGGAAAAGTCAGGGTTATTTATTTGATAATACCTTGGAACAAGCTTTAATAAATATTATGTGCGAGAATTATACTTTGGGAAGTACGACATTGATTCTGTGATGCAATGACAGTTATTACGTAAGTGTTAACTCACTTTGCCGACAAGGTTGTTCTTGATAAATCTAACTTATCTGGTAATATATGCTATCTATAGCGACGCCATATCCATGATTACATCTCGTTCATTAAAAAAAAAATTTTTTATTTTGCAAAACGTATACCCCTAGAAGAAACCAATTGTTTAATTTGGTCAGTTTTGTTAAATAGCTTACCACGGTGTTTATATTTGGCACCAATATTTTATTAACTTCAACTATTTATAAAAACTACTCCCGAAAATGTTTTAACCGACTATAGATTGTTTCAGCAAAGAATTTCAGTTTTTAACATTTCCATACGCTTTAATTTGAACAACTTTCCCCATTAAAAATGTATCTTTAATATACTGCACGGTTCTAACACTCAGATGACAGTATTTGTTGCAGAACTTAAAGAACCGCCAAAACACAATTGTCACAACTATAGTTCTTACGTGATACGGATTTGAGGCATCTGATTCTACTTTTGTATTTTGTTGTTCTATAGATTCAGAAAAATGCCAGTAGAGGAACGGTATGAACGATTCTCTAACGAGTCACATCCCCCCGCGTCAAACAATTACGGGGACGCGGTAAAGTTTCTCGCAGAAAGGGTTGGCGGCACTGCGCCGACGTCAACAACGCTTCCCTGGCCGTCCCGGGAGCTGAGGCATCCCCCGGAAATGGCCTCTTGTTCCTGCTTCTTCGACTTCCGGGACCTGCCAGGGCAGAACCGGAGCGGGGCCGTTAAGATTTACGATAACCCATCATGGCGACCGCCAACAGTCCATTCCCATTTTATTTTACGAGTCGCTTGCCGTCGAGGATCGCAACAATGCGTTTCTAGGCGGCCACCCCCCCCCCCCCCCCAACACCATGCACGTACTCCACTTCCCTCGCTTCCAACAGCCGAGGGAAACGAAATTTAAAATGAGCTTTCCCTATCTTTCACATTCCCGTGTAGTGGCAGGGTTGAGTAGCGGTCAACATCACTGCTGTAGTTTCAGACTATAACCACGTTTACACCGCCCACAAAACACAGTTTGTTGGAATGTTTTCAAAAGTTGCCGCATTACCTCTGGAAATTTGTTTGTACAGCTAGTTTACGATACTGGAAGCATTCCTTAAGTGTGCGTGGTAGATAAATAAACGCTGAAAACATTAATTGATTTCTACGCTTTTTTTCGAAGCCAATATGGATAAAATAATCAATTACAATCCTAGATTATGGTATTTTCTAACTTTATGAGTAAATATTTATCCAGAAATACTAATTTATTACGCGTGATCTCTTGCGCCGCAGTTAAATACACGAGGTTCCGGCGTCAGAGATTGTGCCTCAGAATATCGTAACACTGGAAACCATTTTGTTTAAACTAAAACTATTGTCTAGGATTGCTATTGTTTAATTTTCGCAAATTGGCTTCAGGAAACCTACAGTTATAGATTAATGCTTTTAGCGTTGGATTATGTACCACGCCCTCTTAAGGGCGCTGCCACAACTTGTTTAAAATGTGTTGCAAAGTGTTCGTAAGTACATATTTTTTTAACGAAACTATTCCACACGTGCCTATTACGGTGAATTGTACGAAAAGAAAATACACTTTCAAACGATGACGAAAGGTAGTTTCTTAGCGTCATGCCAATAATATAAATAATTTTCGGAGGCCCTCAAAATGCCTAAAAACAGCTTTTCCAACCTATCATATCTGAAAAACTACTCACGGGGTTGGTGTGGCACTACTATAGAAGCATGCAAAGGACATAGCTTAAAACTTTCCACCAGTAGAAAGCTGGGGTCAACACTGAAAGTGTCAGGCGAGTGATCTACGATACCACTGCACGCCGTTTGCAGTGTCTTGTGGTAGAGGCGATACTGCACCAGATGAGCCGGTCAACATCGCCCTTGGCGTCGTACCTCACTCACACAAACACACGGCCAGCAGGCGGGCGCCTATTCACAGCCAGTAGTAAATAAGGAAATAATTCATATGTCTAAGGAGTATTGCCCGTTTGTTTTGTTAGAATAATAAACTACAGTCTATGTGTGTATAGGATTGAGGAATATAAGTTACGACAAGATGAATCCTCGAAATTGACGTGTTTATAACGATAATGCAAGCAATTTTTAAGGCTTTGATAATTTTTTTATCAGTTAATATTCTCCCACTATTTGCTAATGTAAATATCGCCGTATAACTTTACGAATAAAGTTGATAAAAATTACTACTCTCTAAGAGATTAATTAAAGATATTTTTCGTCAGCACTAGGTCTTAAGCTCAGGTGAGGTGTGACAGGATGTGAGTACGAAGCATCGCCGGAATGAAGGGGCTGGGAAAACGGGACAGCCCCGAGAAAACCTGCTGGCCAACGTTATAGTCCGACACGATTCCCATGTGCGAAAATACGGGGAACTGACCCCGCAGGGAATCGAACCCGGATCGCCTTGATGGGAGGCGATAGCTCTGGCCTCTGCGCCAACCGTACCCACTAACTGCTTTCGAAAGTTCAAATCTTAAATTGCAACAGAGTATCTTCACTAGTCGTTGAAGTTTGTTGGAAGCATACTTTCTTGTTTGTGAACGGCCAATGCCTATAACTAGAACCACTTATATTTGGTGAAAAGTATTATGCAACAACTTCGTTCACGAAACTGCAATATGTCGTATTCCACAATACTGGAGTTCCATAGAAAATTTTTTTTTAAAAACATTATAGGAGAAAAGCATTCTGATATGCATCAAAATAAGTCAAGATTAGTCCTTGGAGGGACGGGATATAACATTTTAAATAAAAGTATAAAAATATCAATTTTGCATTTACATAGCGAAAAGTTAACTTTAGTTAAAATGAGGGTTACGACAAATTGCTGTCTCACGGACAACTTGTTTCAATGCCTTCTGAGGAAATATGCTGCTCCGCTGCATGGCTACCGATTTGCTATATGTTTGAACTCTCAGCGTCTAGAGATTCTACCCGCAAATCACAAACGTGTTGTGTCTCGGTAACGTTATTCTGGCAGAGTGAAATTAGCGTCGCATCTGTACAAGCACACTCTGCCGATATCGACCAATTTGAAATGCAGATTGAAACATCTTGGTGCAGGTTTTTTTTTCCCACCAACAACGAGTGACTGTACCTGTAACATTGCTGTCAAACAGTTGCTAACATTTTGTAACAGACTTATGTTAGATGTTAGTTATATCCGTGATTAGTAGCTTCTTGCAACAAACATTATTCGGTGATATACTGCTGACACAACATAGCTGTCTGCAGACCAATAACAGGCATCAAATATTGCAACAGCGGTGTTCTTATTGGCTCAGTCAAATAGGGTAACAGCTCCAAGTACAAGATAAAACCATTTATCTTCTGGTAAGCTAGACGTGTGTTGGAATACAGCAAACAGTTAAGTTTTCCCGCGATAAACCATCATCTCTAGTGATAAATAATGTTATTAGAAAATATTATTAACGATGTCATCGACTTCCATAGTTATTTCAATCTTACAACTTTGCTGGTAACAACTGGGTTTACCACAAAGTTTACAGGACGTTTATTGTCAACATAACTGGAAATATTGTAACATATCCGGGTTGGACTCCCGCGTACAGGAGTTTGCGTATGTGGTAATCGTGGCAAATGTCTCCGTTGGCCGGCTGGTTTTCTCGTGCTTCGACTGCCCTTGCATTCCGTCGCTGCTACATCTGTGGGGTCTAATTTCATGTCATCTCTCAGTAAACGTGCTCTCAAGTTGAAAAGCTGCCCCTCGGGTTGTCACATACCCTGCCTTAGGGTTCACTATCTACTCGATATTCATTAATATGTATTGAAAACCTTCAGAACCCATAAAAATATTTCTTTGGTCACTTGAAGAACTGCAGTGAGGTTGCAAGTTTGGCAAGCAGGATTATAGGAACCATGGCGAGGTCCACAGAGCTGGAAAAGGGAGGAGGGGGGCGGAGCGTAGTTTACAGATGTTGTGTCTATATTCAGCGATAGAAGACCGGAGAAAAGATGAGGCTGCGGCGCCTCCCGATATCCAATACAATACCTAGTACTAGCTCCGGACAACAACGTGCTAAGTGACGCCTCTGCAACACCACTTCCTTAGTTCATAGACGAGTAATATGTGACTTGGAAATAACTTTACTGCTGTTAAAATTACTTTCAAGTGAAAACGCGAGTATTTTTATATTCTGTTATAAAAGAACTCTGAATGTTATTATATCGATAATTGCAATAATAAACGTTTTCCATTTCTTTTAATTTTAGTTTATTTATTTTATCCCTTTTATCTGCTATATATATTGACACGCAATTTGACAACATCCTCTAGTGTATAAATTGTGAAAGGTCAGACTATAAATTGGAATAAATTAATATTCACGCGTTACTAACTGGTTTGTAAATAATTTAATTTGTCAAATCTTACATCCCAATTCAACGAAAAAAAAACTGCTGGTAATTAATTAATATTACAAATGCCGGTTAAGGGTGATAGAGTAAGGTTGCATCGAACGCGCCGTTTTGCAAATTCGCATCTATGTATACAAGTGGACTCACGACGGAATTTGATTTCACATGGCGACAGCTTATTAAATAGTAAATATAAAAAAATTTCCAGTTATATATACGTGAACTATAGTGGGAGTAATGCTGTCCTGGAAATTTACTTTAAAATATAATATATGTAAATAAAATAAAAAATTTCTATGTCATTGTTTTGACACTACTTGAAGTGTTTGTGAGTAATAAGAACTGGAATTATTAATTTATATTTAAAAAATACATTTCATACTCGATTATCAGATAGCACTTACTCCCACAATATCTCACTTAATGAAAAATTAAAAAAAAAATATTTATCTACTCACTTTCTCATAAGCTATCGTCACTAGGGACGCGCAAAATTCGCGTTACTCTATGCAAACAGACTAGACTGCAAACAACTGTAGACTCGTACTACATCTTCCGTTGGCTGGCACTGTGTCTTGCCGCGGAGAATGCTTCTGCCCAGTTCCACGGTATAATAAACTACCTCCTGTAAAGCTCGTGGTCAATAAAATCACAGCTTGTAAGGCCATGTCACACTGTCAAATTTTTGTCTTAAACTATATTTTACAATAATGTTGGAAGACGAATATTTTACAAAATGCAGTCATCAAATTTTTCCGTCAAATTAATTTGGCCGGTTACTATCAAATATGTTGGAAGATATGTCACTCAGTCAAATTTTGTTAGAGCTCGTAACCTATATGTATAATTATATTTTATAATTCATGTAAAAGTGTGAGATTTTTAAAAGTTAGTTGCAATGGGTGTTTACAATAAGAATTTATTGGTTTATGGACATACGTCATTGCCCATGTTTTGTTGACAGAACTTGTATTGAAAGACAGAGTGACAAAATACAAAAAACACAAAAATAAGCACAGAAAAAGTAAGAAAACAACCCCAGAGGAATCCCGTCAATTTTATATATTGTCTTTCAATACAAGTTTGGTCAACCAAAATTGAGCAATGGCGTATGTCCACAATCCAATAAATTCTAAATGCATAAGTGTGGTACACATTATTTCAGTTTATGAGCATCCGGTATGTAAGTGACGCAAAATAAATTTTTTAGTAGGAAAACTTCACGGAAGAACAATAGTGTAATTTTTCTGTAGTATTTGGAATAATAATATCTTATATTTTTATTTGTAGATTTATGTATTTTGATGACAAATGCACGGACTCAGTAGGCATACATTTCAAATGTAAGTATGATATTTTTAAAATAAAAATGTAACTCGTCGATTAATTTAAATTACACTGGACAGCTTTGTCTTCATCTGAAACTACTGTAATATTTTAGATCCAACTCAACATGATACACGAATGAATGATTTTTCAGTTTACAAAGGAAGGGACTGAGATTGGCTGAGCCATCCAACATCCAAGAAATTTTTAACCCATCCAATTCGCAAATATTAAATGCAAACGAACGTCATCAAACTCCTCTAACAAATATGGCCGCGATAGTTCACTTTTTGTGACGCCACTACCAACTTTATTTGAAGTGATTGGAAGGAAAAATTTTGACAGTGTAACAGGGCCTTAACATATGTACACAGCTGTTAAGGTAGCTGCCTAGATACTGTATTTGTGTGCGATAGGGGCATAATATTGATGGAGCGCTGCTGACTGGCGTATGTAACACAATGTCTTCCCTAGGCATTAGTCCCTCAACTGGCGAGTGACTGGCGTGCAGTGGTTAACTAGTATTATCATATATATGGGACTTTAAACGTGACCATATCGTTTTATCTGTGGCAAGTATAATTCAAAGTCCAGCGCATGATTTTTTATCTTTGTGTTACTCGAATACGCTTGGTATTTTCACAGATAGGTGAGTGTGAAAAAGTTGTTAAAAGCATTTTGAGTGGTTAAAAAATCGTGTTTTTGATAACTTTTTGCAGTTTGTGTTCTTTTGCAAGATATACAAATACATTCCACGTTAAGTAGTTCTGTCACAAAAAGAGTAACTGCAACTCACTGCAAAACATTTAAAGCCAGGTAGGGAAGCCCGTGAAGTCTAGTTTGTCTCAGAATTATAACGCGAATTTTGCAGGGCCTTGGCTAAATTCGCGGACTCAACACACGCCATGCTGAATCAGCCTGCACAGGTCGCTGTTCTGCGACTGAGTGCAGGGACCCTGTGTTAGACGTGTGTGTGTGTTGGTAGTTTCCCGCCTTGGCAGTTGCTACGATGATGTTCTCCTTGTCTTCATGTATAATGTATAGCACGAGATACAGGAGGGTAGGCCACCCGCAGTACACAGCTCTGCCTATAGCAGCGCCATAGTGACTTCCGTTACCTTCCCTTCCGGTTAGCTGTATAATAGTATCCTCCACTATTACATTGTTGCCTCGCTGCACTGACATTATGTGTAAGGCTATGCCCAGGCTCTCGTATCTCTATCGGCTTATATTTGATCGTCAGCCGAAGATCCGGGCGAGGGGCACTAGTTAAGAACCTGTGCGAAAACTCATGAGTTTACCCTGGGTAGAGTAAAACTGTATCTCTAGTAGGTTATTTTTCGTAAACATAGGTGCCTTTTTGCGTGAGCCATTTTCTCACGCAATTTTATGGCGTCAGAAGAAGCAAAGAAGTACTTTTGTGTTCGTATTTTTAACACCCGATGCAAAAAGAGTGGTGTTATAAGTTTGCCGTGTCTGTCTGTGTATCTCTGTGTGTGTAGTACCGTAGCCCCTAAACGAATGAACCGATTTTGATTTAGTTTTTTTGTTTGTTTGTTTGAAAGGTGAGTTGATCGAGTGTGTTCTTAACTATGATTCAAGAAAATCTGTTTAGCCGTTTGAATATCATCAGCACTTTACTTTATTGAATGTGAGCAATTCTACTGATCTGATCGATTTGAAATTTAGAATCCTCTGTGTCGTGTTTTTTTTTTTTTTTAATTTGTTAATTTAAGTCTTAACTTGTGGTATTAAATTGTTCTTTCTTTTTTTTTATACTTAAGTGTTTTGAGTCTAGTTATGAATACATGTGGCGATAAACATTCTTTTGTATATGACTATGCCAAATATTTTATATTACAATCTCCTTGTCACTGAAACGAGAACAGTGTTTTTCATTCAAACGAGGCTATCACGACCACGGCAGTAGAAGAACAGGTCTGGACACTCGCCTGGAAACTTGACCCCTTGTTGTTTGGCTGCAGTTCGCCAAGTTACCGAGAATATTGTGCGTCTTTGGCGCTGCAGTCAGGGCGGTCGGGCTCAAACTCCACCCACTTCCCTCCCACAAAACGTAATTTTTTAATCAATTTTTGAAAAACTTCCTTCACTCGCAATCTTCATGCATGGCTTCAGCAATCTATATTTACTTTATAATGTAAATACTAGGAAAAAGTGGGCGGAGTTTGAGCCCGACCGCCCTGAATTCAGCGCCAAAAAGTACGACATTCTCGGTAACTTGACGAACTACAGCCAAACAACAAGGTGGTCAAGCAAAATACATTGTTAGATAGGCGAGTGTCCTGACTTGTTCTTCTACGGCCGTGCTAACGACCAAAGACGTTATAAAAGGACTATTATACTGTTACGCTGCTCTTTTGTTACACGGGCAAATTGAACGCTGACATATTATTGCAGGCGAAGAAAGGGAATTATGTACTGTAGTATGGGTGGGGGTAACGATTATTTTCCAACAAAAATAGTTTGGTATAGGTCATCGCAATATGGCGCCGTTCAATTTGGTAACACATAGAGCTAGATTGTCAGCATTGGTCTTGTACCTCTTGATCACGACAACCGTCACATATTGACCTCATGTTCACAAGAAATTATTTGGTCACAATGACCAGTACTATCACGTTCTAGAATATTGCCACTTACTCCTAACTCATCCTGTATAATCAATACCGGACACATTTCTTTTTTAGCGCATCGAAGAAAAGAAGTCTTCCACTATGTGAGAAATTATTGAAACCATGGTATATAATAAAATGTGTGCATTGTTCTCTGTACAACGTTAGAGTAAATAATTATGAACTTCATATGTAATTTTACGGGTCTGAAAGAAATGTGCACTGTTTTCAATAATTAAGTAGTATGTCCGGTACTGAAATATAAGATATTTGGCTAATACATCTTTGTAAATCTCATGTTTACGCCGATGCGAATAAGTTAATACTTTTAAACAGAATGTTTTGAAAAAATTCAAGACTAAAATGCTTAATTCTAAAGAGGCGTTTTGCAAAATAATGTAGGCTACCATTCGCATGCAAAAAATAAATTGCTTGATTTTGACTTATTTTTATAACAAAATTGGTGATATTTTGGGTGAAAAAATAAAAAAACTATCAGGTTTATCGCTATAAAAAACTAGGTACAAATTATGATATATTTGCGACAAAACAGTGTAGGGATTCTTTGATACGAAAATTAATTTGCTTTCAAATAATATTTTCGAAAATATCTTAACACTACCAGGCGTGGCCTTAAACATGTCTACTGTTAAGTGTATTCGAAAAAAAAAAGTGTGTTTTCATTAAAGATGGTAAATTTCATTTCAGAAACTTAGCACAATCCTTTAATTTAGTGAAACAATGTTGAACTTGTGGGATGAGCGAGCGAAAGTGAAATTATGTTGGCGACACTGGAAATAATGTCAAATTAAATATTGTTTCTCAGTAAAATACGGAGAACTAAGCTCGTGCCTGTGAACACGGTCTTGTTTAAGACCTATTTTTTTATTTTAGCGAGTATTATGAGTATTTATTTTTAGCTTAAAACATATAATTGAAGTAAAAACACGCAAATCACATTCAATAACTTATAGGTCTACATGCTTTGGATATGATATTGGTTAATTTGGTTTAAACATGCATTGCAACAAACGAAACACATATTTACTGAGGTTAAACAGTCAAATGTTAGTAAATATTAATTACTTCTGCTAGATAACGGCTGTAAATAAAATGCAACTTTGTTTGTGTCAGTTACTGATATTGTAACAGTACTTATTTTGTACTTAGTGAAGTAACACTTGTCCCAAATAAGTATTACTACAAGAATATTATCTTCGTCAAGAGGTTAATTATGAATGTTTGAAGAATAAGCTCTATTTCTTGAAGTACAACTTACCTGCCATAGAAGCATCAGACTAGGAATTACGTTCTAAACTTAAACTTTACACATATCCTGCGATCTTATGTTAGTGCGCATATGAATTTGGTTTAAGAGAATATTTTGTAACGGGCAATTTGTGAAAAGTTAATACATTTATGAACTAAGGCTAGCTA
This sequence comes from Medauroidea extradentata, assembly GCA_003012365.1. Lineage (NCBI taxonomy): Eukaryota > Metazoa > Arthropoda > Insecta > Phasmatodea > Phasmatidae > Medauroidea > Medauroidea extradentata. Next base: position 238 of record PNEQ01017673.1, on the reverse strand, counting down.
CTGTAGCCTATATTTAATTTTCAGACATGATTCGTATCTGTATTGTAACATAACATCTATGTGTTACAGGTTATTGTTAAAGATATTTTATTGTCTTTACTTTCTGAAAAAGACACGTCAACATTCAAGTTGAACTGTTCTATGGAATTATATATGTAAAATTTTTTATTTACATCTTCATGGTTTATGCTATGGTCAGAATAGTAGTAAGTATTTTTAATATTATTATGATTATGTA
>PNEQ01017672.1:58240-70935 GCA_003012365.1 Medauroidea extradentata | reverse complement strand
AACCATAGATGTGAACGTAAGACACTGAAGCAAACTGGGGCAAAATTATTTTCGCGAAAAGTTCATCGCCATAAGTAACCTCAAGACACGTAACAGTTCAAACATCCTATCATTGTCTATGAAGCTGAACCATAGATGTGAACGTAAGACACTGAAGCAAACTGGGGCAAAATTATTTTCGCGAAAAGTTCATCGCCATTAGTATATATTTACTTAAATTACGCGTACAGACACATACAGTGCGTAAAAATTATTTTATAAAACATGTAATAAGATAATCTTGGAATATTAGAAGGAAATGGAATCATTTAATGATAAGATAAATGTAAAGTTATATAACTTAAGAAACTAAACTTAACAATCGTAACGAGCCGGGTACAGTTTCTGGTGCAAATATCTTGTTTATCGATGTTCAGATTTTTTCCAAAAATATTTCTTCTAAGTTTTTGTTAAAATGCTTCGTTAATACAGACCTTAGCCACTTCATTCCTAATTCATTCCCTTAATCCTACTGTTTTCTACTAAATTCGTAAGATGTTCTGGTCAAGACAAACTGTAAATAAATAATTAAAATAATTGTTTATTAGCTAAATGTAGTTTGAAAAAGTTGTGAATCCAAAAGACTAAAAGTATTTAAGCTCTGTTACGACAATCTGAAAATCATTTTAGTAAGTTGGCAACGCAAAGGTTTTCTTGTAAATCTACATAAATAATTAAAGTTCAATCCTTCATAAAGAATACGTAATGATTCTCAACCTACGTTGTCTGTCTGTTTACAGCATTTATAGCAAAAGCTATACAAAATGCAAAGCTCCAAAGAAGTTGATAGGTACAAGTTTGATGAATTGCAGTCAGTAATCATAGCATCTGAAGTTCGCCGCACTGCTTCGTGGTCGATATCTTTGAAAATTTTTGGAATACGGAAACTTTGTCTCTCAGGTAAATATTTTCAAATAACGTGTACGAATGACGAATATGTATAAGTAAATAATATAAATAAATATTTAGTAAAGTAAAGAGAAGAAGATTTGGCCCGTTTACAAAACCTTCAAGAATAAGCTCACTTCAAAGAAAATATTGTATTCTGAGGTATACTCGATGTTTTCTTCCATTGCAGTAGGATCTGTAATAGCTCTTTGCATATTCATAGGCAAAGATAAAGGCGCGCAGGAGCGAAGAAAGTTGGAAGAAGAGAGAAGGAAACCGTGTAGGTAGAAGAGTTGCAAATAATCTGTTTTTTCGCTGTTTCATTAGTTTCGTTGGCAAGTCGAGAGACGGTGCGGGGAAGGTAAAAACGAGGAAAGAAATATTTCCTAAAAGTGGGAACTGGCTAAAGGAAAGAGGCGAGGGGAGTATTTTTGCTCGAAGCGTAGGGGAGGGGGGGGGGGCAAGAGGCCGGGGGCAACGGAGGGGAAGTGCAGAAGGATGAAGCGAGGAAATAAAAGGAGGAAGGTGTTGGTTTTCTCGACCAATCGCGGCCCAGCGTCTCATAATATTGATCTTAGCCGGAGTCGCCGCCGTTGAAAAAGGGTTTCCAAGGGGCAAGTTACGGAACGGGAGAGCCGTGAGCAAGGAATACGGCAAAAATTGTTATAAAAGAGGAGAAGGAAAGAAAGGCGAGACTCCGCGGAGTTGGCGGAGACAGGAGAAGGAACACGAGTGGGCGAGCGAGCACCCGGAAAAATAAAAAAAGTAAAAAAATAAATAAAAAGTAAGAAAAAACTCTGGGGGGGGGGGGAAGAAGTGTAAAATTCCAGGTTCTTGGCGTTTCACTGGGCGATTCAGAAATGTGGGAGGAGAGTTCTTTTTTTTTCGGTGGTACATTTTTTCCTTCGAGCGAGTTCTATTTGCGGATCTCGCAACGGAGAATGTGCGCGGCACTGCGCACAAACCCACGCACAGCACACTGCGACTTGTTTCTTACGCTCGACACGCCCACAACCTCGTGCACAAGACTTGCAGTAACCACTCCTGCAGCCACACAAACTTCCTGCAACACGACCACCTTATTGTCAAATCTTGTGTCGCTCTGAGGAATATTTAGGCGGTTATAGAAATTCACGTTTAAGTTACACTAAAAAAAAAAAAAAAATATTGATCCTTACTACATACTTCGTCATTGTGAACCTCAACAAACTTTTTTGTTTGCGGGACCACAAAAGTTTTTTGCTACAACAAATAAAGTTTCGTAGTGTTTACAAAAAATGTAACTACTACAAAAACTTTTGGTGAGGTCCATATTGACAAAACATTTTTGTGGACAGCACAAAACCCTTTTTTCTGTGTACCACTTTTGAAGATCATCCTGTATAGAGGAATTATTTACTGAGCATTCGTATTTTAGCTTTTGAGTATGGTAAATTAAACATATTTTGATTGGTATTTAGGTTAATTTCTTTACATCAAAAAGTTACAGGAAAATATAAATTATCTGAAAGGAATAAAAACCAAGTAGGGTGGATGGGACAAAATTTGATCTATAGGCGTAGAAACAGTAACCCGAGTATTGTTTCCAAGCGTGCAGTAGGTCACGAGAGCGACTTCTCTACCTACTCTTAGTTACTCTGCTTTCAAGGATGGTAAGCTGCTGTTAGTAAGAACAAACTACTTATTCGGCACGAAAATAATGTCAACAGTTGAATTAACCAAATCCGCACCGAAGTGAAACAGAATGCGCAGTTTTCAGTATGTGAAATAAATGAGGACGATAAGTGCATAAACGTGTGTAGTGGACGTAGTATTTAGTAGCATATTTAAAAAAAGAGTAAAATGTAAAGACTTGTTTTATTAATCCTGCTTTAAAACTTATAAATACTTACCGACGTTTATATATAAATTTGCGATCGACAAAATCTGTTCACCTTCCTGAGCTAACCGGCCTTACTCCAGTTCGTGACATATAACAGACTTTTGCTACTAACGCAACAGCCCCGTATAGGTTGTCAAGTGCGCTAAAATCATAATTTTATATTTCTATGAAATATTGTTAACTTTGTAGACGATACTTGTGATGACATTTTACTCTTACGAAGCAATTTTAGCTCTCATAGTTTTCTCATAACGGAGTGTCAAAATCATAAGTTGCTTGTTACGCTGCCATGCAAATAGTGAAAACCAACTGACCTACTAAACAAAATAATACGCTGCCATGCAAATAGTGAAAACCAACTGACCTACTAAACAAAATAATTCACTGTCAACTTACACCTCATAAGATACGCAATAAAACATTAAGAAAACCCACGTCGTAATATTTTGAATTTTAAAAAACGCACAAGTAAGGGAAAAATTGCAAATTTTTAAAAATTTTTAAAAATAAAAAAAAAGACAGTTCGTGGAATTTTTTCCAATATTTTATTACGTAGGCCATAGCATGTTATTTCACTGTGAATTATTTTACGTACGTCAGTCTCTTGGTTTTCAGTATTTGCGTGGCAGCAAAATATGCAAATTTTGACTATGACGCACTGTTATAAGAAAACTACACCAGCTAAAATTTTTCCGTAAGGGGAAACAGCACTCACAAGTATCGGCTACAAAACTAACAGTATATACATATATATATAAATATATATATATATATATATTTGACGAGGCACATATAAAATATGAAGAACAAGAATGTGTATAGGTTATCCGGGGCAAAGTGAAATGTTTTAATCCTAGATTATGATTTATTTTAGTTTACTTATAGTTTCGTGCCATTTTTTAAATGCCAACAAAACCACTTAAGATCATAGTTATAGACACTGGAAAATCGCGAAAATATTTAAGATAGTCTCTAATAAACTGTAGTATATTAACCGTGACACGTATGAACAGTTTTGGGACAAATCACACATACTGTGTGTTCAAGCTGTACCGTTTGTTTAAGAGAGAAACAATGTTTCAAATCAACCATAACCAATGTCAATACGAAACATCCAGTGTTATATACAGTATGTTGGAGCTTAGCAAATAGAGATCTATTCCCGCTATTTTCCAGTATCTCTAATCACAGTGTCTCGATTGTACCTCACATAAAGTTTGCATTTGAGTTCTTAATAAATAATATTTTTTGTTATTATTCTAAGAATGATGGTTTTAAAGAATGTCCTCTCACACTTTATTACGAAATATCTAGCCTATTTAAATGATGACATTTGTGACTTAAGTGACATATTTTGATTGGCGGTCAATAAGTCGACTCTTAATTTCTATGCCAGCCAACAACAGTATTAAAAATATTGGCCCGAAAATATATTTGTGCATTAAGTACTGTTTTTTCTTTTCCCCTTTTTTATATTTTATAATTGGCAAACTAAGAAATTATTAGTTTGTTTGAGTACATCGATGCTGGTTACGTACAAAATTTTCGCTTGTTATGCGTCATGAGTTGTATTTTTTGACAGTTGTACTGGAAGTTCTATAAATATATGTTTAAATGAAATCATTCGTGTTACACTCTGTCACTGAATATTTGCGATCTAAGACGCTCATCTTACTGTTAAACTGCCCACTATAGCCTATCAGTGATCATGCAAGAACCACAACTCAGGAAAAAATTGACCTAGGGACTAAAGGCAACTGTAGAAAACCGGTTTATGTTTGAGAGAGTGTCATAAGTGTACCTTCAGTGTGTGTTTTCAGTTATAATGGTGACTCTTATCCTGAATTTGACTTTCGTGAACGTGCAGAAGACATTGACAGAAAGTATGTACCGGTATTAGTATAATGTCACATTAACTGCAGCACAATTAAATCTAATTATATGTTGATTTGATGTGCATAAACTGTGCAATTGAAATTAACTTGTGTAAAATCCTGTTATTAATGGAAAAATATTTATTCCTGCTTAAACATGGCCGTCTTTAGTAGAAGGCCGGAGTCTTGAATATGACAACACTGCATTTGGCCCTGCTGCTTGTCACTTCTTGGCCACCCTAGTCTCTGCAACGTGTATAGATGCAGCTTTAGTGGCGTGTACACGCCTACACTGACTAAGACAACCAATGAGCGACCGGAAACAGGCCACCGATGCAGCGTTGCCACATTCAATACTCCGGCCTTCGACTAAAGACGGCCATGGCTAGAGATGATGGTATATCGCGAAAATGTTTTGTGCCAAGATAGCCTTGAAAACACTGACACAACGTAGCTGTCTGCAGACCAATACCAGGCATCAAATATTACAATAGCCGGAATTCTTATTGGCTCAGTCAAATAGGGCAACAGCTCCACGTACAAGCTGAAGCCAGTAATCTTCTGGTAAGCTGGACGTGTATTGAAATCCATCAAACAGTCAACTTTTCCCGCGATAAACCATCATCTCTAGCCATGGCTTAAGCAATCTCCCTGCGTGTAACAATTTTTTCGCATAGGTCCCTTTGAAAATGTTACAACAGGGTTCTATCGATTTGTGTTTTTGACAAATCTGAAAGTATACAAGAGAACAATTTTATTTTCGTGCAGATTATTAATTTATTATTATTTTTTTAATTTGGACACTAACCGTTTTGACAGTCAGGCTGAGCGTACTTCTGCATATATATATATATATATATATATATATATATATATATATATATATATATATATATATATATATATATATATATATATATATATATATATATATATATTTTGGCAAAGGAAAGCACTTGGCAGTTTCAATGAAAATCACTGTATAAAAGTCTGACAGTGTAAAAAGTGTAATTCTTACGCGAAATAGACATTAAAGCCATGCTCCCTTCTTTATATTGTTTTTGTGATAGTGTAGCTGAAACGAAAGCAGATATCACAAAGCTGTTTGACAGTTTTGTTTAAAAATGTTTCTTCTGTGATAGCTATTTTTATCAAGAGTAAAATTATGCGGTTTCGACTAGTTAGTAAACTAACTCAAACTTCAATAACTACATAATTATCTACAATAAAAGTATTTTCTGTCAAGAAAAAATTAACCACGTTTTGAAAACCTTTCTTAACAAACCTGCCAAAACAAGTTTTTGATATCTGCTATCGTTTATGTTTAAAAATAACTGTCGCGAAAACATAGTTCACTTCTACAACTGGGTATCTTCAGAATCTTTTTTCATTGGAATTGCAGCCTTCATTTCATGTCGTGGATATGTGTCTGACTTTCTGACGTGTATTTTATATACCTTGTGTATACAGTGTAAACCAATTAAGTAAAGACAATGCCTTGAGGGTAGCTAACCGAAACACAACTTCATAAACTCCCAGGTTAACTTTTCCGAGTACCGTTGAAAAAAACAAACCGTTTTTCATAAATATATTTCGAGAGGGACAATTTTTGCTTTATTAGTTTCCACACGGAATGTATTTAGTGACTGATAATTCCAGAATGAATGTTTTATAGGATTCTGAAGAGAAAGTATATTTTACACTGAAGTCAAGCTTGGTTAGTATATTTATGATCGTTTTGTGATAGATGTTTAATGGGAACTGACAATAACGGCAAAGAAAACGTGCATGGGAAACTGTGCAAAATTGCTGTCTATATTTTGGGAAAATAATCCTGATATGTATAGGTGCAAAAAATATTGAATTAGCAAAGGTCCGAAAATGCACCCGTTCTGCACTATATTTCACAGTATATAATGTATATAGTGCATTGCGTGCGAGTTGGAACGTGTTACTGTGGAATGCCACTGAATCTATTATTGGTAGAGGCGGAAAATTTCGCCGATTAAATTATCTGCATGTTAGAATCTATTGTCCTATGCATATTCAAGTCCCGTTTATTCATTCACTGTCCGATGTTCGACTGAGTAGCAGCTAGTAAACAAATGGTTGGGGTTTGAATATGCACAGGGCAATGCATTCTAGCATGAAGGTAGTTAAATCCGCGAAATTTTCCGGCCCCTAATTATTTGTAACTACTCACCGAGCGTGTCATATTTATAGGCGGTTCAGGATAAAGTGAGCACTCGAAAAAGCCGTGCTTAAGAGGGCTATGTACCGGGAGTAATTTTCCGCGTTTGATGCGCAGAGACAGTGAAGCGATAAGGTTCTGCTTCCCACACTCGACGGTAACAACATCGCTTCTATTCGCGGTGCGCCAAACTGGCTTGCAGTGTTTTCCTACTAGTCTTTTCCCCATGGGACTTGAAGTGGCGACCCTACAATATTATCAGAGGAACGTTTGAAGTAAAGACCAACGCAAGCTTCTAACGTTGAGTTTTACGAGTCTGGGTGGTATTTTTACAATCACGGCAGTCTAAAAAACCCCGTTTTTAGCCATTTTGAGAGGCCCTAAAAACATGTTTCTAATAAGCATGTTGCATTTTCAAAATGATGGAAGCATGGTTTGAACTGTGTGTTCTTTTCGTAGGTAAACATATTGCGGATAAGTTAAGGAGTTTCGAATAGAATAGAAAAGGCGCGGCACACTACAACACCGTTCATGCTTCAGGTGCATAAGCCTCTTAAGATCCGTTTCCAGCCAATTAGTATCTTTCCGCGCGTAACGGCAAACAACGGGACATGGCTAACCTCTCCTGACACGTCACTTGATGTTTGCGTGTGTAAGATAGTTTGCACAGTCGGTATGAATCGATACAGTTTGATAAATATGTTTATTACTTACATAAAATACAATTAAGTCGAATTCGTTTGGTTTTGTTTCAGCATTGTTGAATTTAAAAAGGAAAACACACGGAACTGTATTACGTATTTTCGCTGCCAACCTTACAAGCAGTTAGGCAACTAGAGTTAATATTGAATTACATGCAGTAACGACCAGTGATATTTTACAAAGTTTACATTTTTACTGCTCTCTCTATTCAGAATGACCTATAATGACATTGTCCGATGTAGGACTCCACAGGAACGTGATCAAGTATGCGAGTCACGCACAGTAAGTAGGGCTAGGTAAAATTCGCGAGTTCAATTACCTTCATGCTAGAATCCAATGTCCTATGCGTACTCAAGCCTCGTCTATTCGTTCATTGTCTGCTGTCTGGATACGTAGCAGGCAATGGACGAATGGTAGGGCTTCGGTATACACAGGATAATGGATTCTAGCATGTTGGTCGTTGACCTCGCGAAATATTCTTAGCTCTTACAGTAAGTCATGAGTAGAGAGACTGGAAAATCACATCAATACTTAACATAGTCTGCAATAAACTATAGTATCTCAATCATGACACGTGTGAACAGTTTTCTGGCAAATCACACACGTTCTGTGTTAAAACTGTACAGTTACAATTGGGTCTGTTGAAGAGGGATACAGTGCTTCATACAAATGATAGCCAATACAGGTGCAAAACCTTCAGTGTTATGCATAGCATGTTGGAGCCTAGCAAACAATAAACTTTTCCCGCGATTTACCAGTGTCTCTAGTCATGAGTAGAGACATGTAAAATTCGCGTTATTATTTGGTACCACACTAGATTCCACTGATCTGTACATACTCGTGCATAATCTATGGTTTCATTACTTACGAGTAATATTTTATATATAGGGAGCTCTGTATTGCGCTAAAATAATTTTGCAGCCCTTTGTTTCAGTGCCTTACGTGCGCATCTGCATCTCGGCTTTGTGGTCAGTGATTGGATGCCGTAACACCCAGCGTCTTGAGGTTAAACCCGCAAATCGCAGACGTGATGTGTCGCAGCTATTGGTGTAGTGATTGACACAATCAAATGAATAACAACTCTGCACAAAAGACTCTGGTCAATAATCATGAAGTTGACCTGCAGGTGTGCACGTAAGACACTGAAACAAAGTGAGGCAAATATCTTATCACCAAAAATTCCTGTCCCTAAATATTCGTATTTAACTGCTTTACATGCGACCGGCCATTCTACCGAGGAACTTTAAATTATTGGCTCAAAGTGTTCCCCGCTACAATCCACGACATTGTAAGCCAGTGGATGACGTCGAGCAAGTAAACAACAGCTTGCAGTCTAGTCTGTTATCAGAAAACAATGCGAAATTTGCATGTTTCTAGTCACGAGACAAGAAAATAGTGACAGTGAGATTTGGTTCCTCTAAATGTGAGCATTGATAATATTTTATAAACACCTGTGTACCTCTCGTAGCTGCCAGGCATACTCTGCGCGAAAACTTCATAGTTATCATAGAGATACACTAAATGATATCAATGAAACATTTATATGATAATAAATAATGAGAAGGTAGTTTTAGTTACGTACAAAAAACGTAGAGAAGCAAGGCATGGAAATTATTAAACTGTAGAACCTAGAACGGTCACCATGGCGCAATACTTACATCTCGATTATAAGAGAGGGCTGCTTTAATGTGCATGTGAGACGAGATGTTGCCAACTTAACTGTGTTTAGTTAAAATGTCGTTGATTTGTATTAAAATGTAGTTTGAAATATGTAACATTTATAGTTGTTGGTGGGAATTGTAGCGTTTTTAATCTTCTCGTTATTTAAAATCTACAATTATTTTTACTATGTGAGGGACGTTGTTGTTACAATATCTAGGCTCCTCATCGAATTTAAAAAGTAACTCGCATTTTCATTCGCAAATAATTTTAACATCCGTAAACCTCTCGCGCAGAGAGTTTCGAACAGTAAAATTACTTACAATTCAAATCGCGAGTGTGTGTATATATATATATATATATATATATATATAAATTTCGGATATTATAAAGGTCTAGATATTTTCATATAAAAGTTATAAAAATTAAATTTTTCCATTTTTGGATATTTTGTTATCTAAAAACCAATTTTAATTTATTACTCGGAAATAAAGCATACTATCGCATAGCGCTACATAAATAAACGTCCGATAATAAAATATCTACCGGGCAAACAAATCTCACCGAAATTCGACGAGTAGTCCAGATTTCATTGACGATTGAGTCCAATCGTCCGCTCGGCATCGTACTTTTCCATACCCGTTAACTTCCCATAGTAAAAACGATTCACCGGGAATCCTTTCATACTAATACGTAGCTTGGTTCGTTGAGTAGATGAGACATAGTATGCACGCTTCAAGGTCGCTCTTATAGCTCTGTCATTCTTGAGCCTCTAACGCGCAGCGGTGTGCGGAGCTACGGCCGTTAATAGTTTATTCGAAAAATGCTCAGCGAGCGTGAGTTACGACTCTTTAGTAATAAAATTCGAAGAACTTTATACGTGTGTGTACCCATAGCAGGTCCGCCAAGTATCGCATAAAATATTTTCTCGCGGCCGAAAATGGCCTTTTTAGGTCTTACAGGTAAAGGAGGGCACAACGCTCCTTTACATTTAATATCACGTCATAAAATGATAACGTCACCACAAAATGTTGAATAGAGACGAGATCTCGGCGAGAAGACTGAGCGCTAGTTCAGTGACGGGCTTAGAGGCTAGGATGAGATGTGATGTACGTCCTGTGTCGTCCTTATCAATTCCACATGTTAAGGCCTCTAATACGCAAAATATGACCACCCAGTACTAAGTAAATATTAATAATCATTCACTATCTCAAAACATTTCGTTTATATGCATGAACATTGATAACATAATATGGAAATGCAATTAAAAATGTAAGAACCAGCCTCTGTGTAGTTGTTAGACAACACCGCGTATATCAGGGTTCGATTCCTGTCGGTCAGTAAATTTTTTTTTTGCCTGTGGGTAACGTTACGACATTGACCCAGGAGGGGGGGGGTTTCTCGGTGCCTTTTCCCCCGTTCTCTCAATTTATTTTCATTCCTAGGACCACGACTTTGTAGCGAAAAGATTTTTGCCCCAATTTGTTTCTGTGTCTCACGTGCACGTCGGCAGCTCTGATTCATAGTTATTGGCAGAGAGTATTTGTTTTGACACGTTTCTATCAGAATAAGATTTTTGTGACTCCGCAAGTCTGTACTTTGCCAAGGCATGTGAGAGTAAACGTATCTAATCACAAACGATGTAGCATAGCTGAAGATGTGCACATAACGCATTGAAACCGAATGTTTCAAAAATCTTTTCCTCATAAAATAGTGGCTCTAGATTCATTCCACAAGGTTCGGCAAACCCTAGACGCTGAGTGTTAAAACCATCTATTGGAGAAAATCATAAATTTCTATTTGTATGAAATAGTTTTAGCTTTGCAGACGGTACTAGGGAGTAAATTTTCCTCGTACCTAAAAAGAATAACTCAGCCAGTTTCCCCATAATGACTTTTCAAAGTCAAAATTTGCATGTTTTTCTTTTTGTTATTTCATTATGTTTATTGGTTTTTGCGGCTTATAAGAACAAAAAATGTGAAGATTTTTACTTTGAAATGACATAATGTAATAACTGGCCTAGCTAAAAATTTTTTTCGTAAGAGGAAAGTGTACTCCTAAGAAACATCTACAAAACTAACACTACTAGTTCATATAAATATAAAATTACTATTATTCTCCATTTGAATACGTTTAACGAACATATTTTTGCTTGTAAACATAGGCGCAACTCTGTTACAAATTTTAATGTTAGCTTGCAACGTCTTAAGTTCATTACGTGAAGTAATTTTTAATATAAGCAGTCAAACTCGAAGTCATGTTGAAAATTACTTACTAGCTTTTAATAAAAACTCAAATATACTACCTGCAGTAAACTAGAGTATATAAATTCGAAGCTCACCAATACACAGAACTGAAAGAGAAATTTTTTCGTTATAGGCTTATAACACGAAGCTGAATTGTTAGGAATGTTGAGTTATGGCGGGGAAAGTTGACTGTTTGCTACACTGTTAAAAATTTCCGTGAATTTCCAGGTAATTTTACGGAAACGTCTGTTTAATTAACGGAAACGTTATTTTGTAACACAGCTGTACATAATTACGTTTCATTTATTAAACGTATGTAAAACTGCGAGAAGAAACTAAAAAAATAACCGTACGCACTATTGTGCCTGCGTCGTATTTAAGTCTAATAAATATGTGAGATTCTATAAATAGAGCTAATTACCTTCCGTAAATTAACGGACACTTCTGGAGTTATTTTTATCAACACTTCTCCGTAAAACAACGAAACTTTTTCAACAGTGCCACCTTATGTGTGTAATAGTTCTTAGCAACTGTTCTTTAGTACTCCTTAGTAACACACCAAAATTCCGCTGGCATACGCTACCACTTGAAATACTCTCATGTACACCTTTATAACTTTTAACGGAAGTGTGTCGTTATTAGACGGAAGAAGTGTCCGTAAAAGTAAAACACGGAAATGTTTATAGTGAATATTCACTACGAATTCATACGTAAAATGTCCGTAAGTCTGTGGACACATGCACGGAAAAAAACCGTAAATGTATGGGTTCGAGAGCTGTAAATATTACGGATATACTTTATTAACACCGCCGGTAAATCTACAATCTGTAAAAATGGATTTGTAACATTATAGACATGAAAGTATGGCTCTGTTCCGTGTATTGAAACTGTTTTAGGGAAACGTCTGTTGGTTTAGGAAATAAGTTTCCGTGAATTCACGGAGGTATGTGGAGAAATTTTTACCGAAAATTCCGTAAACCGACGGAGAAAATTTTTCACAGTGTAGGTTTAACGTATTGTTAGAGACATGAACTTTTCGCGAAAAGAAATTTGCCTCACTTTGTGTCAGTGACTTGTGTGCACGTCTGCAGACTTGCTTCACGGTCAGAGATTGGATGTTTTGACATTCGTGTGTCGTGGGGTTTTACACGCAAATCACATACGTGTGGTGTTACAGTAACCTTATTGTGATTGGTACAGTCAAATGAGAAACG
>PNEQ01017672.1:0-58140 GCA_003012365.1 Medauroidea extradentata | reverse complement strand
GAAGGCACGCTGCCAATATATATGAAGCAGAACTGCAGACGTGCACATAAGGCACTGGAACAAAGTGGGGCAAAATTCTTTTCGCGAAAAGTTCATGTCTCCACGTATTGTATTTATTTTTTACGCTTTACTTTCCTTACTAGGGAGTCTTTATTTGACTGGGCTAGTTCCTGTGCGCTACGACAGTGTCTGTGACTCGTCTGTAAACAGCCAAGTCGTGGCACGCAACTGTCGGCCGACCATACAAGAGACAGGACTCTACACTGATTTTAAGAATATATTAGCATACAAAGACTCTCGCGGTGTTTCACCATCTGTATGAATCGAAAAATAATTTTTCGTTGACGATTCTGTCAAGAGAGGTTAAACGGAAACAAAAAAGTCTCTGTTCGGTGTAGTAACAAAATGTTCTTCGAAGTATTTTGTTGAAAAGTTATTAACCGAGACTGTACTCGCGTCCAATAAACTATAATTTTACAACCAACGTACTACTGAAATTATTTTAAATATCGTAATGGAATTAACATATCGTATGTAACATTTACAGAAAGGCTGTCTGTAAATGTTACATACGATATGTTTATTCCATTACGATATTTTATTTAATTTTCTTCTATCTATACTAATGCAAATAAACCCAGTTACATTTGTCTTAAATTGCCCTGTTTGCATAAGTACTTTTAAACCTTCTGTCAGTGGAGTCTCGTGGATTGTTGCCAGGCAGACGTACTGTTGTCGAGTACTGTACAGGGTTGTGTGCTACCTAACGCTACAGCAACTGACTAACTGGTGGGCTTATATGCGAGTAGACACAGCGTGTTCTGTAGTTAGTAAACAGTTCACGATAGTGGCAAAACTGATAATCTGTGAACAAAATTTACACACTTGTTCGAGTAGGGTCCTGAAAATTTTTCGTTTTCTTTAGTGCACAAGCCACATTAAAAAAAAACTGTACGTTCGAGTCACTCACGCAGTTCGTTCTATGATTATTTGATACATTTTGGAGGTCGTTGAGCCAATAATAAATTAACAACCAAACACAGGCGCAAAAAATGTGTAGGGAACAGAAAAAAATCGCGTTTTCTTTTAGGCACAAGCTAGATTTAAAATATATCTACGTTCGTGTCACTTTCGCCATTAGTCCGTGAATTATTTGACTCCTCCCGAAGTGTGCTGAGCCAATAATTAGGGACCCCAAGTTTTGGTGATAATATTGCTACAACAGGTTTGAGTGCCTTATGTGCACGACTGCAGTTTTACTTTATTGTTATTGGCAGCGTGTCTCCGTGAAACTTTTCTCATTTGACTGCACCAATCAGAATAAGGTTACTGCGATACCACGCGTCTGTGATTTGCAGCAAAGCGTTAAGACACGATACAGGTAAGAGCCACCAATCACTGACCATGATGCAGAGTTGCAGCTGTACACTTGATGCACTGAAACAATCTGCTGCAGGAATATTTCTCACCAAAAATTGCGGTCCTTACCGACAATAAATAATCAATTAAACGCAAACCCAATCATGCAGCATGACTGCGTCATTCAAACAACCAATGAACAGCTGTTGTATGCTTGAATACGCACATAATCTTGAAGGTTAGCATAAACGTCAGTGAACTTGCAAATGCTTCCGGCCTTTACTAATGTGCACATCTGCAGCTCTACTTCATAGTTATTGGCAGCGTGTCTTCGTGAAGTGACGTATCTAATTTGACTGTGCCAACCACAGTAAGGTTACAGCATCACTACAAGCCTGAGATTTGATGGTAGAACCCCAAGACACGTGACAGTTAAATTCATCCAATCACTGACTATGAACCAGAACTGTAGTTGTGCACATAAGACACTGTAACAAACTGGGGCAGAATTCTATTCGCGAAAAGTATAATGGCCGTACCAATCAAACATAGGGCCCGGTAGTTTTCGTGAAAAGATTTTTGCATCACTTTGTTTCAGTGCCTTACGGTATGTACACCAGTAGCTCTGCTGAATATAAGGTTCTCAAGCAGGCTTACTTCAACAGGGTAAGACACAAAAAAAGAGAGTCCTGGACAAAATTTGTGTCTGAGAAAGGCAGTGAAGATCCCTTTGGTGTAGTGTACAAGGTCTTTTCTGGTAAATTAAAAAGGACAATGCCTCCGCCCTGCCTTACAGAAAATGGAGTACCACTAAATGACATGAGCCTAAGCATGAGACTGCTAATTAACACTCTGTTACCGGATGACTCCCGAACTGATGATACTGAGGAGCATGCCAGCAAAAGGTGGGAAATGTTAGAGCTACCAGATACAAAAGATTCACCAAAATTCCCTCCAGAAGAATTAAAGGTTACCATTCATGGGTTAAAGAATGGCAAGGCTCCTGGACATGATGGTCTTGGTGCAGAAATCATTAAGAGATGCTACTCACGAATTAAGACTCATCTACTGAACCTGTACAACGACTTACTCCAGGCTCGAATGTTCCCAAGGATATGGAAAAAGGCCATTGTGAGGATCCTGCATAAGGGTGAGGGTAAAGACCCGATACAGGCAAAATCTTACCAGCCACTAACACTGTTACCAGTCCTTGGCAAAGCATTTGAAAAACTTTTGAACAGGAGGCTGATTACAGCATTAGAAGTAAACAGTGCCTTAAATGAAAGGCAGTATGGATTTCGCAAAGGCTTTGGTACGGAATCAGCACTTCACGATGTATAGGAATATGTTGACACCTGTAATGCCAAATACATAATGGCTATATTCCTCGACATTGCAGGAGCATTTGACAATGCTTGGTGGCCGGAAGTTATGTATCAGCTTAAAACCAAAAGTTGCCATAAGAACTTATATGCAGTGATTCTCGATTTCTTTAAAGAAAGAAGAAGCAGGTACAGCTTAAAAAACAATGCAGTGGAAAAACTTCTTACAAAGGAATGCCCTCAAGGGTCAGTACTTGGACCAATACTTCGGAATATTTTATTTGATGGCTTACTAGATCTTTAAATGCCAGATGGCTACACTGTGCTGGGATACGCAGACGATGGGTTCATATTCGTCTCAGGTGGGTCCAGAGCAATATTAGAGAGAAAAACGGCAGATATTCTACCCCGTGTTGAAGACTGGGCAAGCAGAGTGAAATTAACCTTTTCTACACAGAATACCAAAGTGTATGCTACTAAAGGGCAAACTTAAACGGTCTCCGGTGGTGCGATTTGCAGGAGGGCCTGTACAACGCGTATCCCAGCACAAGTACTTGGGAGTCATCCTGGATGATAAGATGATGCTTCCTACTGCATATTGATTATGTCAGTAAGAAAGCTGATGTGACTTTGAGTCGTCTAAGATCCATTGGAACTACAGAATGGGGCTTAAACTTCAGGACATTAAAGAAAATCTATCATAGTGTTTTTGAGGGCATTATCGCCTATGGTTCAGTCATATGGTATCACAGAGCAGAGTTGGTGGCAGCGAGAAGGAAACTCATCAGTGCTCAGAGGTCGGCACTGTTAAGTATCACAAAGGCATATGCCTCAACATCGAATGATGCGTTGCCTGTCCTGGCTGGAGTGTTGCCTGTAGGTCTGCTGGCCAGAGAAAGAGGATTATTGGCCGAACAACGCCGATGGCAAAGAAGGACGACATCATCATTAGATAAGAAAATGGCTAGAGAACAAACCTTGCTAAGGTGGCAGTCAACTTGGGAAACTTCAGTAAAGGAGAGAATTACATTCGAGCTTTTTCCTGAAGTGGAAGACAGGATGAAGCGAAACTGGATAACAGTAAACCACTACAATGCACAACTCATGGTAGGACATGGCAACTTCAAGGCTAAGTTGTACAACATGAAATTGGTGGATTCACCTTTGTGTGATGTTTGTGGGACAGACGACACGTTGGAGCATGTAGTATTGGAATGTCCCAAGACCGAAGACCGAAGACATCAGAGAGGAATTCAAGGCACAACTACAAGACTACGGGATAGTTAATGTAGACCTGAAAGCTATACTGGCAAACAAAGAAATTTTTGAGAAGTGGAACAGCTTTGCTACAAAGATTGGGAAACGACTCGAAGATTTCGACCAATGGCTAAGACAACTGGAGCAGGAGTAAAAGGCAGTAAAGATGCTAGAAAGATTAGGTTCCGATGACCCATAAGGTGCCGCCTGGGTAACGGCCTAATTAAAACTGGGTCTGGGCGAACACTGATTGGCGAGGAGGGCAAGTTTTAAATGGATTACTGGCAAAAAGCCGTGTTTAGTAATTATGCTAGCACAGGCACAAAATCATCAAGAGGAGTCGCAAGAAAAGAAGAGGATATGTGCCGTGCATTGATTCACTCGTCCGAGTACAGTTTCAATGCGGGTGGACGGAGGGTGTGCTGGTTATCGGGCCTAAAACTTGTAGCTCTGCTGTGTGGTCAGCGATTGGATGTAATAATAGCAAGCGTCTTGAGATTAAACCCGCAAATCAGAGACGTGTTGTGTCACAGTTATCAATGTACTGATAGGCACAGTCAAATGAACCATGACTCTGCACAAAAGCACTCTGCCAATAATCATGAATTTGATCTGCATGTACGCACGTAAGACACTAAAACAAAGTGGGGCAAAAATCTTTTCGCGAAAACTACCGGGCCCTAATCATACATGTTGCGAGAAGCTACCGTGTTTTCAAGAGCATGTTGGCACAAACAATTTTCGCGAAATACCTTCATTTCTACTTATTCTGAGAGGATCAGTCAAATGAGCGACACCCCTGCGCAAAGAAATGCTACCAGCAACAGTGAAATACAGATGCAGATGTGCACGCAAGAAATTGGATAAAGTTAGTGCAAAATTCTTTCAACATATATATGTAGCTGTAGTATTTGGTTAAGAAGCGTTCATAAGAAGTGTAGAGTTCTACGCATCTGCAGCCCTGCCTGGCAATATCATGACACTCGTCTAAAAACTTGAACTTCTGCCACTTGCTGCGCTACGATTGGTAAGGGGTTAAGTTGACCAATCACAGAACTTTCGTGAATATCAAGTTTCATGAAGTTAGTCATTTAAAAGACGAAGTTTGTTTTTTTTTTTCACTTTAAAATTAATTTTAATTACTTCTAGCTTTGCCAAGCCAAGTTAAATTGAATTTTTCTATGGTTTACCATAAGAAAACTCCTTTTCTTTCCAATCTGTAGTGGATATTATGTTTACATAGTGAAGATAGAGGAGTTATTAATGTTTGCTTGTTTTTAAGCCATTTTGTGGTTGCCTTGGGCTGCAGAAAACGCTAATTTAAAGTAATGGTAAATACAACTGTGTATGTATATATATATATATATACATTAAGTAATAAGTTTTTTTAACATGTTGTTAATTTTTGAACAAGAAATCATCTATTTCTTACGTTTACATGAAAAATTCAGCACACCTGCAAAGAAGCGTGCCAACGGCATTATCATCAACTTGAAGGCAACAATGGTGTCAAAGAAAATATTAACGGTTCTTCTATGACCGTGTGTACGGTAAAATGATGTAATCGTCTGAAAATAAATTTACCATTTCCAGTCGATTGATCATCGCTTTGTTTTTCTGACATACTTACTAGTGATTTTATTCTTGGGAATGCACAACATTTGTACTGACAAGTTTTCTGCAGCGTGAGGTGAAGGTTTTGCAAGGTAAGATATGCCTGTTTTCAACTGTAGGCCTACCTGGTTACTTTCTCGTGCACACGTATACACGTCAGCCTCTCAAGGCGCTTACGGAAACCTTACTCGATCTTCTTTGTAGAGTAGACATACTCTAAAATCGATCGGAAACCTTCTGTTAGTAGAGCCTAGCTCCGTCCGGAATCTTTAAATATTCGACTCGATTTCCTTGCTGGATCTAATCAGGTATACCCTGCTCTGAAGCAGGGCAGACAGCAGCCAACAGACGAAAAACAGGGAAACGCGTGAAAAAGTTAACAAACACAGGCTCGCACGTGTGCATAAAATAAACAAAGGTATACGGCGCTCGTCAAACAAAGAAGACTAATTCAAAATGTAACATTTTACTGGCCGAGAAGTCTGGACAGATTATCAAGTAACAATATCTCAATTCAGGTATACAATACATTATTTCATTATTAATTACCGGGACATCAGGACATGTTAATTTGTAATATTATAATTTATATGGATATAAAGAATTCTCCATTAATGAAAAACGCGGCGTTTATATGCCACAATAACTTTCATTTTGCGATATCTCTTATTCCTATGCCAAATTTTTGACGTTGACGCTAGCATTTTTAAACACAACACGTTACTAGTATACAATTATAATGTCGTGTAGGTAAAATGTACCAGTACAAATGTATATTTTGCACTGTTCGAACTTGGTCTAATAATGTAGGTCTGCAAAATCGGCGACTGAAATATACAACTTGTTCAGATTTTGCCGCGTTTTTTAAATAGGCCGCCAACGTATTATTCTTCAAGGTTAAATACGCTCGCAAAAAACGTTAAACATCCAACGACTGAATATATCTGATTGCGTGACTAATACTACCGAGTAGATTATACCTACTACGTTTCCGTAAACGAATATCTCTTGGACGCAGTTGTGCAGCACACTCTTAAAACGCTTTCATTGCCACAACAAAATCATGTTTAAATATGAACTATTGCAATGTAACTTTGCCGCAATTATAATTACCTTGCTGGAAAGAAATCTTGCCGTGCAGCAAAGACTCGTGGAAAACTTTCTTTGACAATATCAGTACGTTCATGAAACTGCAACTTGTCGTATACCACAATGCTAGAGTTTTACTAAAAACTCTTACTAAAAACTTCGTGGAAGGTAGAACATTTTGCTTTACATAAATATAAAGCACGATTTTTGTTTGGGGTAGTATGAAAGTTTTTATTGAAGGTGTAAACTTTAAACGTAATACTTATTCCCTAATGGATCAAAATTATACTTTCAGTTTAACTGAGGGTAACAACATACTGTTGTTTTATAGGCGAGTTTCTTTGTAGCAAAGATAGTGATTTTTTCAACATAAAGCCTGTGTTTAAAAAAACCACAGCTAAATTCACCATAAAGATTTATATAAAACAATTTTGATAGTAACATAATATTTGTCACCATGACTACAACTTTGGAACAAAATTGTAATTTGCGGCAAACACTCACAGCAGCGGCTCATATATAAACAAACATTTTGTTGTGACAAAGAAAGTGTTTTTTGAGTGTAGACACCACAACATGTGTACGTGGGTGCAGTGCAGATAATACGTGTGTGGCCACATTACATTTTGTTAGATTCAGTTTTGAAGTGGTTACTGGTACTTAGATAAAACATCAGCTCACCTTGTAACTGTTCACTACACGCCACTGATTTTTGATGCAAAGAATTTTGCCCCAACTTGTTTCAGTACCTCAGTTGGACATCTGCAGCTCTGCTTGAAAGCTATTGGAAATTTGTATTCGTGCAGAGGCGTCGCTTATTTGACTGTGACAATCAGAAGAGGTTACTGCCACAATTCACGTATCTGATTTTCGGGTAAAATACCGAGGCTCTGAGTGTTAAAAACACCCAATCACCGACCATAAAGCTGCAAATGTGCATGCAGGGCTTGAAACATATTGTTGCAAAATTATTTTCACCAAAAAACAGTGGCTCTACTGTTTCACCCCATGCCATAGACAGTTTCATTTATTGGTGTAACAAAATAGTCATATTGCAGAAAGATTAAAAATATATATGTTCTTTTTGGAAAATTTCAACATTTGGCTACAATGATTTTACTCAATTTGATAACCAACCTACAAAATAAAATTTGAATGAGTTTTAATAATTTTGATGAATTCACCATAACTCAGATTTATTCAACATAACGTAAACATCAAATCCCATACGAGAAAATTAAATTTGGTACTAAAGATATTTGAGACAGCAAATGAAATTCATAATTTGCAATGAAAGTTGAGCAACTTCTCTACTACAGATTACAATTGCTTAGACTATTAATCACTGGGAAAAGTAACGAGACCAACTGAAGTTTTCATTCACATAAAAAACTAATTATTGATAAAGTTAGTGTTGACGTTACGTTAATGCCTGCTTTTAAATTCTACGTAGTTTTACCAAAATATTGACCCATGGTTTCCAGCAAACAAAATAATATTAGAAATAAATTAATTTATAGAAAAATTAAGTATATATGAATCACAGTACTGATTGCAGCGTGTTCTAAACATTTTAAGTTCTTTTTTTTATCTTCTAGCAAATTTCTCACACAGGAAAAATAATCTTTTAGGTCCAAGTATGGTTCGCAGTTTTGATGAAAATATTTTTAAATAAACGTGTTTTCCACTAGTATGACATTAGATTTTTTTCGTTTCCTAACAAAATATTTACTAAGAGAAACATACGTCTTTGGTAGATATAGTCCTACCAAGTGAACTTTTAGAACGAGTTAGCATGTGACAAACTACAAATGCAGCTTCTGTTAAAACATCATTTTGCGTTTAGCAATACGTTTAATGTGCCGTCCGCATAGTTAAAAATATGCAATACAAGATGTTTATTGTAGTTCCTTATTTATTCAGCGAAACCTTCGAACTTCTGTTTATAAGGGAACGCGTAAAACTTTATCACATATGATGTACAAGATTTACATGCACAAATATATATCTGCTTAATTTCACTCAAAATCATAAACTGTATGTTTTGGTATGACACTGTACTTGCTTGCACCGATTCGTTGCCAGTATAAGGACTTATACTGAAAAAAGTTGTAAAATATTAGTGTCGGTAATATATAGGTTTAAAATTAGAAATTTAATGATGCTTTATTTTAGAAACACGTACATATAATTCACTGTACAGTAATTTCCTAACTTTTATACGAAGCTCAAAGACAATTTTTTTCTTGTTTGTACTTGTAAAGGGATTTTTATTGGTCAGTAATACTTAACACAATCACTAGTTTATACGTATGTTACATTCTAATATCCACAATATGGCAAACTAAAGACTAAATTAATTTTAATAAATAAGACATATAAAATGCTTTAAATTTTTGGAACATGAAATCATGTTTTATTGGCCTCTATCATTATTATTGTGTACTTATATGCAAATTTATTGCGAATTAAATGTCTTTGAAATTGTTGTAATGATAACTTAGCTTTCCAGTTGGCACCATAAGTTTCTTTAGTTTTAAATACTGGAATTGCTAGGTGGTCTAGTTTGAAAATATTTTTTTCCGTCGCACAGTTCCTGAACGCCTGAAAATTATTTGTAAAATTTAACATAATTACGAATTACGGAATACGATAAGTTGTCTTGCAAACGACAGACTGTGTGCTATGATATTGTTCAGTAATTTCCATCACGCCCAGGTGAAATCCTGAATTAATTACGTGTATTGAATACCCGCGTCTATCAGTCGGTTGTTGTCAGGCGATTACTGTGTTGGGTTACTAATGTCTGTGTCGTGGGTTTGAATCTGCGCAAAACAATTTTAAAATTTTTAGAATCAGATAAAAGTGAATATATAAGGACAGCAGGTTAAGATGCAAATCAGAAATACGGCACAAATCGCCAATGCCTAATACACACAGAAATTTTGTGAAAAGAAGAAAAAGTTGTTGAGCTTACATTTTACTGGTCATAGTATCATTAAATATTTGACATCAACATTTAAGCATGTTCAACATTTTTAACTGGTGTGATTTCTTTGCCGTAACCCAGGGTGCTGAAAAATTGTTTTTGTCGTAAAGTATGTACTGTATGTAGAAACAATGTTTATACAGTAAAGAATCAATTTCTGAGTTTTTTTTGTAAATCTGGGTGTAAAACAAGACGGCCTCAAATTATTGAAATTAATCGCGGGTGAAAGTATATTTACCGTTAGGTGGTTGTTTTGTTATTTTTTGTTTTTTTTTTACCTGGACGTGTAGAATACATGCTAATGAGACAATGTAAAACTACAGCAACATTTTAAAGACACTATGTTGCCACATAGAGTTGTACAGATTTACCCAGAAATACAGTGCACTAAACAGAAAATTGATTCAGTCTATCGTTATTTTTTAATTAAACCCACCCAAGCCTCAACAAAAGAATTCGGGAAAAACTTTGGCTTAATTTCTCGAGAGTTTAAATTTATCACAGTTTTCTAATAAAATTACGTAACCTACACACGTTTTCGTTACGAACTGCACATATGTATTACCTTCGAGGCTGTCTTGCACCCTTATTTACAAAAATCGAAGCTCACAAAATGATCCTTAAGTGTATAAACATTGTTTCGACATACATATTTTACAACAAAGGAAAAACTCTTTCAAAAATCTAGGTAACGGCGCGTAGTAACTGTGTTCCACACAATTTAAAAATGCAAATATAATTAAATTTTGATGGCAAAATATTCTGTTTAATGATCACATTTTTTAATAATTCCATCGCTCCCTTTACTCCTTTACAAACGTAACGAAATTTATGTACAATTTTAAAGACAATAAGGGTCGTATTGCCCGACGGATTCTATCAATCAAATTGTCGCTTGACTAAACAAAACGTACTAAAATAATAATAATAATAATAATAATAATAATAATTTCATTTCATTTATTATGTTTAAAGTGCCATCCGACAGTCATGCGACCAATAACAGGATGACACTAAACACATAACAGATACAATACAGAAAAATAACAGAAATACAGGATAAACAATTAACAAAGGACATACAAATGAAAACAGACACATAAAACAAAGGACTAGACACTTACAACACACATTGACAGGACAACATGCGGTAAAACATTTTAAAATAAGACAGACCTGAGACACACTTAAACAACCTATTTAAAGTCCCAGAATACAATTTTTCTATCCTTAAAAGGATCAAATTTACAAATATCATTAAAATTGAATATACATCTGTTAATTAAGTTTTTATTTTTAGATAATGCGTATAAAAGATTAAAGTTTCTACTACTACGGTTAGGCACCTTTAAACCTGTATTGTTTATAATAGTTTGACAATCAAAATAATAGAGAAAGGAGTTAATAAAAAATAGAGCATCATTAACTATCCTACGAGTATGTAAAGTGGTTCTCTTAAAATCAGTAAGAATATCCACATAACTGAAAGGCATTAACGGTTGAGAGAATCTCACGTAAATAGTTTTAAATAATTTGTATTGTACTGAATCAATACGATTCGAGTCCGTGATGGTAAAGCTATTCCAAATAACAGAGCAGTATTCTAGCTTGGACCTAATCAAAGCATAATATAGGCTAATTAAGGAATCCGGAGAAGAAGCATTATAGGTCAGGAATTTTACTAACCCCAGAGTACGATGAGCATTGGAGATTAAATTATCAACATGCGAATGAAAATAAAGTTTAGTATCTAATAATATTCCAAGATCATGTACATTATCATTACGTTTAGTTTTGCAATTATTTACCGAATAGTCAAACTTTACAGGGTTAGTTTAACGCGTAAATGTAATACAGATAGTTTTACCATAATTTAGATTCACACTATTATTCTTGCAACACTAACGGACTAACTCAATATCAGCTTGAAGTATAATAATAATAATAATATTAATACACATTTGTTAACATAGTGGTTTTCAGTACTCTTAAAAATTTGTCATATGGCCAGCTGATTTATAACCAACGAAATCGCCAAACAACCATAATAACAGTAAAGAACACTAAAGTTATGATGAAGTGCTTAGCACGTTTCAGTTATTATTCTCTTCAGTGTGAGACATAGACCAAAGTGTCGGAAAAACTCTACAAGGTAAAGAAAGGAAGTTATTGTAAAAATATCATAATGCAACAATGTATAGGCCTAATATTTTTGTGAAAACGTGGATAGTGTTTGAAAAATAGTTAAATAACCGCAAGTTCTATAAACGTTGAACGTGAATAATTTATTTATTTCAATATTCACGAGAAGAAACAAAATTATTTGCGATACCCTAAAAACCCGCTCTATTCACATTAAAAATTAATCGTCTTTGTCTATTTTTAAATCTAAGATAAATTTATCGTATCTCCAAATTATACACTTTTAAATATTGAAAGAAATAATAAAGAAGTATTGTTGCATTTGTGGGGTTCGAAGAATTTAATGTGAATTTTAGAGTGATTATTTGCAATGTCAGTTATTTGGCTACTTAATTTTTTATAATAATATATACTGTTACAGAGAAATTAGGTCCTTCCTACAATTATTGCCAGCCACACGAAACTTTATGTGTTGTTCTTTAAGATTTAGTTTCGAAATAACCCACATTCCGTTTGTTACATCGTTTCAGTTCAGTGAATTATTCTAGTTGCTACTTTGAGATTTAATACCTCATATTCACGTTTCATCGCTTCTCATTGTGTCTGATGTAACTCTAACTATTCCATTATAAATATATATTGACCATATAAAGGAAACAATTATAACTTATTACGAAGAACAGTAGTTGCGTGTTACTCAGCTGTTTCATTGCCGAATTGGGTGAGAAACGTCTTATAACTTTCATAGACATGCAATATTATTTTAGATGGATACTGAGACATGAAAGGAAACACTACATATAAGAAAACCAATTTTTGCCTTCCGTTCAGCTCTACTACTTTTTCCAGTGAAAATTTAATAAAATATGTTGAACATAATATTTATGAAGACTGTTTGAAAAAACCATATGAAGAGTTTAATATGAATAAGGGTTATTCTGGATTTTTTTCGTAACTGAGAATATTCTAGGACTAGTTCTATATAGATAAGTTCGTATATCTGTAAGTTTTGTTGAAGTTTTCTTCGGGGAAAATAGTATACACCTCCTTATCCAAAGAAAGCGATTTCTATCCATTTAAATAATGGATGTGTAAATGGAGATAAACCCTAATCCAAAGGAATATTTGAAGTGTATTTTGCTGTGTTTAAATGTTTTTGTTTAGAAATATTTAATTAAGAATATGTCGTAACAAAGTCTCCAGAACCATGAAACTAATTAAGTGTTGTAGGTTACGTGGAACAAAAACTTTTCAATGTGTCGATAAGATAAGTTAAGTGTAAGAAAAATAAATTCTAAGAAACTGTATGAAAAATGAAAATAATATCTTCATAACGTGACGACAACGTAGAATACGTAGTAAAAATTAGCCAAAATTAATTATACTAAAACTCACGTAAATGAAGATGACAGGACGCGAAAACATTTTAGCATTAAATGAGGAAAATGTGAGTTTAGGATGTATAATATCTACACTTTATTTCGACATAACGTTATGACAAACGGTCTTAGTGACTCAGCAGTGGAAACAAAAGAGAATCTTTTCTGCTGCTGGGAATAATTTTGATTCGTCACGTAATCTTCATAAAGTTTTCAGAAGAATAATTGTGCCAGACGGCGAGCGAACTGCAGTTGTTATTGAACCTTATGACTGTCACCAGTGACGAGCGTAGCTAGCAAAGGTATGATCATATATTCATAGTAACAAGCTGCTCTCTTTCTTTAATCCGCTGAGTGTCACAGAGGTGAATAATGAACCATTAAACACGCAAATGTTTATACAAATCAAAAGATGTCAAGGTAGAAATGTTTCAATAAAGGACATACTGCCGTTGTTGCGCGTATCTTACAATGGAAACACAGTCACAATAAAGGCTTGTAAATATTTCTGGGGAAAGCAAGATTTACATTTTAAAGAGATACATGCAACATTTGTCAAACATTTGTCAAAGTAAATGGCAGATGCTACATCCTAACAGAATGTCATGAAAATTTCCATAATTACAGTTATCTCTTTGCAGCCTAAGCTAACAAAGGAATTAGCGTTTGCTTTGAGAACAACTGACATAAAATGGAAGTAAGTCTGGAACTACTTCTAAGAGGAATTAAATGTAAAACAATATTTAAAAACAATATTTCTACTAGCACGTATTCATATTAAAGTAAAATAATCTTGAATAAAACGCACGAACATACAACAATGAATGTAAGAAACTATTTTTTGTAATTTACTTTCACGAAAAAATTTTTAAACTCTCTTAGAAAATATGAGCCTATTTTCTAACCTCAAGAAACTATACCAGGCAGTTAAAGAATATGAAAACTCTCTACCAGCAAAATAAAAGGTTAGACTCAAAAATACACCGAATGATTTTGAATCGACTTATGACCTCTTCAGTCATAAATTAACCCGATTCCAATAAGAATGCTAGCAAAGGCACAGTTTTCGGTATGTTGGTTTAACACGGCGTACGGGGTATTATTGCAAGTCTTCTTATTAATCTTTCTCAAGCTTAAGACCGTGGTCCGTTCCGACTTCTGTACCTGTCCATTTGATCTTAGATCTGACGATGTTCCTTCATTCTTTTGGCGTGTACTGTACTTATTGTTTTCGCATACGTTCATCGTCCATTCTCCTACATTCTTCCAGTTTATCTCTTTTTGCATATTTCTCTTCTAGTTATTTTCTGGATTGTTTTGAATAATCTCACCTCGGCTGCTAAAAGTCTACTAAACCCCATTCACGGCAAAATGAACACTTCATATGCCGCTAAATACAGCGATGTGAAATTAATAAGGCCTTCAACATGATTTGTTTGTAATTCAATACCAACTGAACTGGAATTAAACAAACCAAGAATTAAATTACATCTTATATACATAAAGACCGCGTTTTTAATAAAATATGATTTTTAAGTGATCGCTTTATCGTTAGCAAAATATTTGTCTCCTAGAATTCATAGTCCAGTTTTCTCTTCTATTTTATTCCACAGGGTACTGTCATTGCTTTATCAAATGTTATTATTGCGTCCACTCAACAATTCTTCTTGGAGATCTGCGGTAGAAAATCAGCGTGCTGGAAATAGAAAATGTTAATTTTGTGCACTAGACAGTAAGTATTTCCTCTCGTCTGGTGGTCGTTTTGGATATACCGGGGCCCTGCCAACGCGAAGGTGTTCTTTCGTGGTTTCACTGCTGCCAACATCACCGCAGGGTTCGATCGATGTAACGGGCATTTGGCGGAACGGAGCAACTTCCCTGCCTCCGCAATCCAACGATTCGCGTTACATCATTCATGTCAGTCGTTCCTATTTGGGTCTAAATCGTCGTCCATGCATGCTGAACGCTATTCACATTAAAAGGAGAACTTAGGAAAACCGCCTTGTCAAGATTGATAATGAAAATATATTTTATTTTGGTCGCCGACGATATATTTGAACCAAGTATTTGGTCGAATTTAATATAAGCCAAATGTCGGAGTCTTTAATGTATCAACGCTACATTGGATGGAGGGGGGGAGTGTGTCTACTGCTGGTCGCTTATTGCCTGCCCTAGTCGTTGTATAGGTCATTCAGGATTAAGTGAAAACTAAAGATTTTACCTTGGAAAACAAATCACTAGCAGTTTATTCATATAATTTAACATTAACAGTAGTTTCCCTTCCTCGTTGTACAGTTGACAGCGAATTTCCGAACGTAGTTCCGGATATTTTCGCACTTAAATACAACAAAAATTAAATGAAATTAACGGAATATAACATATTTGCGTTCTATAACGCGAATAATTTTTTTTATAGAAATATTTATAATTTGGTTCCTACAGACTGCACAATTTATCTCACTCGCGCAAACATCAGGTAGCGTGTCCAGAGAGGTTAGACATTTCTACTGTTAGCCATTACGCACGTAACGATACGAATTGACTGAAAATAGAAATTCAGCAGGTCATTTTTGAGCGCTCACTCTATCCCATACCGTCTATAGACTTGTACACTCCGCTAATCTGCACCTAGGCAGGCTACAAGAGACTATGGCAGCCAAGTAGTTATACACAGCAAGCCCCCGATGCAGCGTTGCCACATTTAGCATTTCAGCTTTCTACTAAATGCGACCATGGTAGGTGCTATCTATACACATTGATTGCTTCTAGAGTCAGCGATTTTTCGTGAAATAATTTGGCAACAGTTTGTTTCAATACCTTATTTGCGCACCTGGATTGGATGTTATTTATTCTCGACGTATTGTGGTTTTACCCGAAAATCGCTGCGGTGTCCGAGTGATCAGATCACTCGGCTCCCAGCAAGGCAATCCAGCCCGGATATTTTTGCGTGAGGGAAATTCGCCGGCGGGTTATCTCGGGGATATCCCGTTTCCCCCGCCTCTCTCATTCCGTCATTTATCCACTGTAGGACATAATTTCATGTCATTCATCGTAATATGCAGATGCCTAAGGGCATCCAGTCAAAAATCTGCACTCGTGGTACGATAGCCCGTCCACGGGTACTCCTCTGTACAAATCGCTCTGCAAATAATCAAGAAGCAGAGCTACAGATGAGCAAGTAAGGAATTTAAGCATGCTGGTGGAAAATTATAGTCACCAAAAATCACAGGTTCAAATTATATATTATGTTGCTACGTTTATATTAAAAAGTGGCACAATAATTCAAAATGACTTGAGGGATAAAGGTTCCTATAAGGGCATGAATTGTGCTCACATTATCGTGAGCTTCTCATAGCTATTCACTGATATTTACTCCATACAAACTCTTATTTACGCGGTCAAATACAGAAAACGTTCTATATTTAACCTGCTTTTACCGCGCATATAAAATATTCTACTTTTAAGAGTCAGTGGATGCTACCTTTTTTACGTTCGAGGCACGGAATGTAACACATCCGTCAAACACCTGATCGCCTCTAGGCGCAGAGTAGGCCTTCTAAACTAGCGCGCAGTGTTTTCGAAAAACCGTTTCTCAGTGGGACTTCAAGCGATGACCCTATTATTTTATTAGTGGAAAGTATGTGGTAAGTCCAATGCAGGTTTATAGGATTTTGTTTTCCGATTACGGTCGATATTTGCTCAGCTACAGAAACGTGAAGAAGTTATTTTTATCATTTTGGAGGAGCTTGGGAATAATGTTTTTAATTAACGGACGGCATGTTTAAAATCATTGGAACACAGTTTGATGTGTGTTTTCTTTTCGTAGATAAACACCTTGGAAATATTTGTAACAGTTGTACAAGAAAATATCCGCACGTCTCACGCGCCAGGTGCACGAACTCTCAAATACCAATGTTTTAATATTGTCTGTAACAAACTATCGATATTGCTCTGTCTTCAGATGTCTGTACTGCCTTCAGGAATATGTAGGGAGCGGTAGTTTTCGCGAGAATATTTTGGCACAGACTTGTTATAATGTCTTCCATGCACACCTATGCAACTCTACTTCATTGTTAATGTTTGGCAGAACCATGAACTTTTCGTGGAAAAAAAAATTGCCTCAGTTTGTTTCTGTGTCTTGTGTGCACATCTGCAGTTGAACTTCACGACCAGTGATTGGTAGATACCGGACGTTGTTCGTGAAAAGATTTTGCATCACTTTTATTCAGAGCCTTGCGTGCAAACATGCAGTTGTATTTCATGATTATTGGCAGTATGTTTTTATACAGAGGCTGTGCCAATGAGAACAATGTTACTGCATTCCCTCACGTCTGTGATTTGTTGGTAAAACACCAAGACACTGAGAGTTTAAAAAAAAAAAACCGACTATGAAGCTGAGATGCACATGTGAATGTAAGACACTGAAACAAAGTGGGCAAAAATCTTTTTACCAAAAATTATTGTCCCCACTCATTAGCTGCTTGTTGTTATAGGTGTGTATTAGTTACATTTCTGTTATTGGCTCAGAGGCTTCCCGGAGGTATCAAATAAGTCAAAGGCCAATTGCGAAAGTGACGCCAACTAACAGTTGATGGATTTTCTAGCTTGTGCTCACATGAAAACGTGAATTGGTCAGGTCTCTAGTAAGTTATGGTGACAAGAACTTTCCGCGATTTCAATGTCTCGCATGCTAGAATCCATTGTCCTATGCATATTCGAGACCAGTATATTCGTTCACTGTCTGTTGTTCCACAGAGTAGCAGCTGGTGGACAAATTTTCGGGGATTTATTGTGAATAGGACAATGGATTATAGCATGTGGGTCATTGAATTCGCGTAATTTTTCTGTATCTAGTAATTCAGCATTGTAGTAACATTACACTGAAAAAAAAGTATTCTTGCAGGCACCATACTTGTGTTGAAACAGGGACAACAAAACAGTTTGGATGTTGGTACTACTCTGGACAGTTCCTTCAACAATCTGTTTCGCAGAAGAAACAAAGAGCCTTGTTGCTTTTACAAACCAGACGGTAACTTCTACAGAACAGATTGTTGAAGGAACTGTCCAGAGTTGTACCGACAACCAAACTGTTTTGTTGTCCCTATTTTAACAGAAGTATGGTACCTACAACTATACTCTTTTTTCAGTGTACGTTGTTTGCCATAGTCAAATGACAGGCATCCCTCCAGAAGGATACTCTGCCAATAACCATGAAGCAAAGCTATATATGTGCACCTAAGGCATTGAAACAAAGTGACGCAAAAATATGCGCCCGACAACTACCGGCTCCTAGAAATAAGACATTATTCAGTATTGTATTTACAAGAACATTAATTATTGTACCGTATGTTTATATAAGGGCGTGTGGGACAACACAACGGTAAGATTATTGACTTAGAGAGGTTTCTGAAAATCAAAATATGTAGCAACCCTTGCGCTCTGGAATAAAAAATTATTAATGCTGTGTTACAAACGTTACACCAGTATCGCATTACTAAGGTATTACACCTCCTCACAAATATGCCAAACTAAGTTTACATTATTGCTTTCCTTGTGAATTTTTTTTCGAAAAACTTAAGCATTTATGCAAAGTGATCAGCATGTATTTAACACCCACGTTGTCATAATAGATAATGTTTAGTTACTGAGGCATTAATAGACTCTTTTTTTTATTTTAGCGATTGCACACGACTTTGATAGCGGCGTGGTTTCCAAATTAATACCTTATTGAGTCATGCCAAATTTCTGTCTGATTTCTTGAAATTATTTTAATGGTTTATTGAGACATAACAGGTTTACACCCAATTACAATGACCCTATCTTACACGTTAAAGCATTAGTAGATGTAAAAAGTATTGTAAATTATTACAAAGGAGAAAAGCAGTTCTAAATTATATAACATTTTTAAGTATGTGAAGAAACATCTTAAATGTAGCCTGTTGTGTCAAACTACTAACGCATAAGAGGCAAAAAATTATTCTTACAATTTTAAATTACAGTAAACAATGAATATATTATATTTTCCAAGTAATTACTGGTCAAGTGACATTAGTGCTGAATATAGGCATAGTACAATTTCTTGTACCAATACTACTTGCCACTTATTCTATTTTAAGCATGTTATATCGATACAATAACACACAAAGACAGAAATTGTTGAGTATAAATATAAATCACAGTGAACAATCGACATATATTATAAACATATGTTATACAAGTCGTTTATGGTCAATTTACACCCTTGTGTGCTCAGTAGAGTTAGTGTACAATTTATAAATATTTGTAGTATACTGAGGTTAGTTTTAGCCTACTCCCTCGAAAAATACCTTAGTATGTATTCTCTAAAACAAGCAGATGTAACAAAAATATTGATATGAAAAATTTGTATTAATATTTAAAAAAATCTTTCCAAAAACTACATTTTACCTAAAATAAAAAAAAATATGTATTAGAATAAAAATTAAAATATAAGTTGTTGATAAACACTGTTTGACATTTCAATTGTCTTGTAATAAAAAACACAATTTTCTAAAAATAATATTAAAAGTGATAAATTACGAAAAATATCTGGGGAAAAAAATTGAGAATTTTGTATCGCACAAAATGATGTTAGGGTCATTAACGACTATTTAAGAACCAAAATTTCACTAAACTTTTACGGTACCCCGTTCTTCCCCCTATCCCGTTTCGCTGCACCACAACTAATATAATTGTTTTTGAATGAAACATTCGCTGGCGTATGCACAGCAAGTACCTACTTCGTGGCAACAGACAGGACGTCTTTGTGCAGAGACGTCTGTCATTTGACTGTGTCAAAGAGAACAAAGTTACTGCGGCATCACACGATTTTTACTTGCAGGGAGAACCCCAACACGCTAAAAACATCCAACGATTGGTCATGAAGTAGAGTTATAGATGTACATATAACACTATGTAAGTAGTTGGTACAAATTCCTTTCAACAAGAAGCAGTGGCTCTACAAATGGAGCCTTGATTTTGTCGCGAAGAGATGTTTGCACCATTTCGTTTAAATGACTTACATGCACATGTGCAGGTGTGCTTCATGATGTGTATTTGTTTAGTCGCGTCTCTCATTTGACTGCGCCAATCAGAGTAAGACAATTGTGGCATCATGCGACTGTGATTTGTCAGAAGAAACACAAGACAAGTAAGAGTTAAAACATCCAATCACTGACCACGTAGCAGAGCTGCAGATGTGCACATAAGACAATGAAACCAACTGACGCAAAAATATTTTCGCCATAAAACAGTAGCTCTAGTTATTAATAGGGAATTTTACCAAAGAAGTTGTGGGGCATGTCTGCTGTACAGAGTGCGATGCTCTATTTTTAAAGAATACGCAGGCAGACGAAGACACGTGTCAGTAAATTAATTAAACATATTCTCCATTATACAGACAGTGAGAATTGGTGAGAATAGTTTCTGCAAACATGTTTTTAAAATAATTGAAGAGCCCTGCAACTTGTATGAATGTACAACGTTTGTGTGGCATGGTTGAATTGTTTACAGACAAACCACAGTCGTTTAAGTTGCACTACACCAGAAATAGCACTGGCCCGTTCCAGATAGGACTCACCAGTAACGAATGAAAACAGTCAGAAATTAATACCGTAAAACGGGGTGAGATTATGCCAAGTGCGATAAGATTGTGGCAACATAATTATATATATATATATATATATATATATATATATATATATGCCTACATCTGCAGATATTTATAAACAAGTGTTAAGTACACAGTCCAGAAAAACTAGTAAAATATTGTAATTATACAAAATAAGAACACAAGATTTAACAAATATATCCCACTTTATATAAAAAAAATTTTTTGTCACAATCTCAGCTCACATGGCATATTCTCACCCCGTTTTACGGAACATTATTTATGTAGAAGCCTAGCAAATAGTCAATTTAATCCGCGATAAATCACAAGCCACTGTAAACAGAAATATTTAAAGTTTACGAAGTATTACGCTAACAATAATAGTATTTCAATAAAGAATAATCTAAATAATGGATATTCTTAAGATAAAGTAGCCCTAAAACAATAATGCCTTTTAAAAATGTTACTGATGTTTATAAATCATTGTCTAAATTGTTTTGTAAATTCATTTTACGATAAAGAGTGCTCGATTTGCAGTCCTTAATGCACGATGCTACAAATTGTAATTAATTTACTTTATCATGTTTAAATTTGTTAATTGTGAACTCAGAGAAAAATTATGTTACCTAGATAAGTAACCTACAAAGTGAAATCCCTAGAGCCCGGTAATTTTCGCGAAAAGAATTTTGCAGCACTTTGTTTCAGTGCCTTACGTGCGCACTTGCATCTCTACTTTGTGGTCAGTGATTGGATGCCGTAACACCCAGCGTGTCGAGGTTAAATCCGCAAATCACAGACGTGATGTGTGGTAGTTATCCGTGTTCTGATTGGCACAGTCAAATGAATAACGACTCTGCACAAAAACACTCTGTCAATAGCCATGAAGTTGAGCTGAAACAAAGTGGGGCAAAAATCTTTTCGCGAAAACTACCGGGCCCTAGAAATCCCTTATTTTAAATGCAGCTTGGCCACAATTTTCCTCGTATGTGCATACTACGTAGAGACATTAAGAAATCGTGGGAAAAGTTGTGATTACTCGGCTCCAGCATGCTTTGTGTAACACTGAAGGTTTGTGTCATCATTGACAATCGTTTATTTTAAGCACTGTTTTTATCTTCAAACAGGCTCTGTTAGAACTGTACATCTTCAACACAGAAGGTGTGTGGTTTTCCCTTAAAACGTTCACAAGTGAAACAAATTGCATAATCCAGTTTCAGGCCTAGTAGGATAAATATACTACAGTTTGTGTGAGACAATGTTGACAAATATTTTCGCGATTTCCAGTGTGCCTAATAATACTTGTCTAAGTTTGTATATGTTGTCTTATGAAGCCATTTCTTTAATGCTGCAAATATTTATTTTCGACATCATTAGATGCCATTCAAGAGAAATTACTGTCGAAAAATGTAATTAGATTTCTCATGTTTTGTGCCTTATAGCTCAATCATTGATTATAATGAGCTTCAACACAAGTATATTAACTTATTAGCTGTTGTAAATTGCAGGGGCCCTAAACAATAGTGAACATATTTGTACCAATGTGTATCTACGCCTTTCGTGCACAGTTTAAGCTATGCTTCATGGTTATTGGCAGCGTGTCTTCGTGCTGAGACGTCACTCTTTGGACTGTGCCAATTCGAATATGTTTACTGAGGCACCACACGTCTGTGATTTGCAAGTATAACATCGAGACAATGAGAGTTAAAAACATTCAATCAACGATCACGCTGCAGAGATACAACTGCGCACGTATGGCACTGAAACACGTTACTGCAAATATGAAGAGCAGAAGTTCCAAACGTTCTAAGTGCCGAAAAGTAAATATTTCAGGAACCGCAAAAAACAAATAGCTTAGAAGCTTAAGGACATATAACAACGCTATCTTTGATTTCCTATAAAATCCTAACAAATGGTGGGAGGCACTTAGAACGTACTGAGGTTGTCGGCATTGGAGTATAGAACAATTTCCTAGGAAAAAGCATTTTTCACAAAAGGTGGCACTTAGAACATTTGGAACTTCTGCTCTTCAAATATTATCACCAATATATTTTTTCCCTAGTAATGTGTATTTCAGAGCGGTGATTTGCAGTTAGTCTATTAAAATACCTACATCCGAGAAGATAATACGCGTTCTATTCATTGATTATTTCATTTTTAATTTGTATACCTTCGCAGTTACCTTCAACTTGACACAATACTGAACAAATAATTAAACAAATTATTGTAGGTAACATGTTATGAAAACGTTATTATCACGCAAGCAAAGTCAAAGGGAAATAAAACAAAGTAATTTAACAGCTTGCGTTACGATTTGGTGTTGTAATCGCTAGGAAATGATAATATATGCTATAAGTATACAAAAGTCACTTGAGATAAGGTAGGAAAGTATACCTAGGTAATATATAGGAAGAATTAAATTTATGCTTTTATAAATCACATTTAGTTCTCAATTGAATTTTTCCTCATTCAGTAATTGCAAAGCTGATTGGGGATGACTAATAACTTTGACAGTGTAAAATATTGTTTTGTCTCAAAATAGAATATCATCGAGAGAAAGAGAGAGAGAGAAATTAATGCCCTAATTCTATTTTAAAAAAATATAAATACAACAACAAACAGGGACTAGTACCCAAAACCAAAATACCAATACTAATACATAACAAAATAAGTCTACCTACCAAAAACTGAGCAGTAAAATGAACTATCTTCCGAACGAGAATAATTTCGTAATACGATTTCATTAAAAGTACTTTACAATTACTGTACAAACCGATATAAAAATAAATCGACTTCAATCAAATAAATTAAATTCAATGATCGAAAAATTTTGGTTTGCATTAAGAATTTTTTAAACGTTCTCCAGGCTTGCTTTTGTAGTTCAAAACACATGTAAAATTCAATATAGAAACACGCGTAATCATGTCATATTGTCTTAATTCAAAATCTGAGTAGTTGACACTGAAAACTGCCTTTTCAGGCTGACGTACCTCAAAATGCACTAATCAGATCAATGGGAAATCCAGACAGAAAAAAGGCGTTGACTTTGCTACAGAATGCTCCAGTTAAATAATATTGTCACTGCTAAAGTCCCATAGTAAAAATGTATCGGTGGGAATCTTGCACACTAGTTCAGTACTTTGAGCTGATGAGGCATTTTATGAGCACTTCAAGGTCACCCTTATACTTCCGTCACTTCTGAGCCTTTTTAGCAGGGCTTAATCGTGGGTGTGAGATACAGAGATGATACGAAGTGAGTATGGAGCATCCACTGAATGTACGTCGGAAAGAAATACGAATACCATTAAAACAAATCCGAACACAAGAGGCAACTTCCAGCGCATGTCCCATTAGCGAAAGATCAAAGAAGCCCTAACTGAAAGTAGAACCCTGGTCACCACTAGCGTGGACACTTGAAAAGTTACAAGTGAAAACGACTCCGATTCAAATAAGTTACACGAAATTTTCAAATTGTTAACACTTAGTAACGGTGAATTGATAGATTCTTCAATCCGCATTGTTTCGTAGCCATGCACCGAGAAAAAAATTAGTTTGTTTCAAACACAATTTGTTTGGATCAACCAAATAATTAGTTTGTATATGGCCAATTAAATATAATGTTGCTGGGGTCGATTTCTTTTGTTGCAGTGGTTTATTTGAAACAAACAGTATTTGGTTGGCATTACATAATTATTTGTATAAATCAACCTTAACATTTGGTTACACCAACAGTGTCGTAGCTTGGTTAACACAAATAAATATTTTTGTGTTGATTCAATCTGATTGTATGTTTCATTCAACTAAATGTTTTGATGCTTCCACAAATTATCTTTGTCCACTGCACAACATGTTTGGTTTATTCTACAAAATATTTTGTTGCTTCAGCAAATTATCTCCTGTCAAAATTACAAAAGTTTTGGTTTATCCAACCAAATCTCAGTTTTCACTCGATTAAATGTTTTGTTGCTTCGACAAACTATATTTTTCCAGCTTACAAAAAAAATAGTTTATCCAACAAATTATTAGTGTGCGGTCAAGCAAATATTTTGTTACTACAATAAATAATAAATTGCACTGTGAAAATAGATTTGGAGTATCCAACCAAAAACCAAATAACTAAACAAACTATTTTTTTACTGAATAAAATGATTTATTATACCTATTACGTTCTTACTTCCACAAATTAATTTTTTCCACAGTACCCTACAAAAGGAATGCTTTATGCAACCAAATATGCTTAATCACAACCAAGTATTTTGTTCCTTAAACAAAATATGTTTCTCCGGTGAACAAAAAAGTATGAATGTATATGCATATGTACAGACGCACACACTCACCTACCTAAATGCACAAATACAGAGGTATATTCAAATAGGCGTATTCAAGTGTGTGTGCAGGCCTATAAATATATGAAATAACCATTTAAACCAGGACATAAAACAGTAAAAAATTTTAAATGCTTTATTAAGGTCTTTATTTATGCACTAATTTTAAATTCGTGACAAAATACACAAGTAAATTCACTTGCAATGTAATTAATAGCATTCCCAGTAAACTATAGGGGCTGTTCTGAAGTTTCAGAAGTGGTACCCAAAGTCTTGCTGTTCATATCTGCTCTACCTGAAACTTAGTCACTTGTGCGAAACCATATTTCAAAAATAAAAACATTTTCAAACATTAATAGCAAACATCCACTATGATAATATACTAATTCAGACATTAACCACACAACACACCTTTATAGCATTTTAATAAAGTTTCTAAGAGAGAATACTCAAATATAATGCTAAAACTAAACAATTCTTTGAGATATCACGAAAATATATTATTCCGTCATAATTCTACTCATTAAAAATGTGAAACAGAATTAAAAACTACAAGACATTTTACAAGCTAGTTATGTCTCTCGATCTGTACGTTTGTACTTCGATGTAAACGTGGGTGATTTTTACAGCATTTCCTTTCAAACATATTGTGTAGTAATACAAACTTTACATAAAATTCCACAGCCAAGTTTTATTGTTTTTTGTAAGATTAGTGCATTTTCCAAAAGTAAGCTTTATGATTTTCAAACATATTTTAGCCCAAAAACAATTCATACCAAATCAAGATTTTGACAATTGCACTGTAAAATGTTTTACGTTTATTTTATATTTTATCAGTTATCAGAGGAAGATTATTTGATACCAGCCTATTTCCTTATTTTACACCATTAGTTTGTAAATGTGTATGCCTACGACAAATATAAATCTGTTTTGTGAGGATAGGGTATATTTTCTATGATATCGTGGGTGATTTTTGAAACTTTTACACTCTTAAAACAATTTGTATTCATGCAAGCTTTGTATGTAATTCAACTGAGAAAGTTTTATTGTTTTATGTGTGGTTTCGTTATTTTCTTTTATAAAATTTAAGATTTTCAAGCATATTTTTGTCCAAATACAATTTATTTTAATTTAATCTCCTGGCATAGCTACTTGACATAAAGATTTACTGTAATTAATGTTTGAAAATGTTTTTAGTAATGCATTATTATATAAAAGCCAACTGACACCAGAACGCAACATGTTTATGTAAATGTACAGTCGCGACAACCATTAACTCTTTTATGCGGACAGAGCATATTTTATGTATGTAAATGTAGTAATATTTGAAACTTTTTCTTTCTTAACAAAATTTTTGATAGTAAAAGTTTTGTGCACAACTGCACGGAGAAGATTTTTTTAAAGAATTATTTGAACATTTATTTTTCTAAACCTTTTTAGTTTCATGCATATTTTTGTCTAAGTATATATTTTTTTCTATTCAGATCCCTGACACAGTTTCTCAAAAAAAAATTACAAGTTTTATTTAATGTTTGACAAGTTTTTCAATGAAACAGTGTGTATTCCTATGAATAATTTAAGTCTGTTTTGTTAGGATAGTGCATATTATGTATGTTAATTTGTGTGATTTTAGAAACTTTGCCTTTATATACACATTATTTAATCCTAATACAATTTTTGTACATAACTCCACAGTCAAGTGTTGTTGTTTTAAGATAATGACATTTTATTTTGTAAAACTTAAGTGTTTGAAGCATATTCAGATTCAAACTAATTTTTCATTAATTCAAGCAATTTACACGTATGTATGACAATATGTTTTAATATTATTTCATGTTTGATCAAGTTTTTAGTGATATATGTTTATATACATGTAGAATTCTCTCTTGTGTGGTTCCGCAACATATTCTTTTGTTTTATAAAATAAGGAAATTTTATAAAAGTAAATGTTAGGGATATTCACCAACGTTTCTGGGTGTGCATTATTATCAAACGTGCGGTTAGTTTTAATTATAAATTCGTAAGCCTTTAAAATTATTTTTGACTTCGCGATATATTGGTTTATAATGTTGAGTTGGTGACCAATTTCAGTAATATTTTATTATTGGAAATAGTAATTGCTCAAATGCTAAACAAGAATATCAGGTAGCTAAATAATTTTAACTTAATGGGTTAGGTGCCACGTAAGACTAGGGCTTCGTGGGTTAACAATCGTATGATATACAGAGGAAAGCTTTGAATATAAACACTCGTTCTGCCATGTTATATTCAAAAAAATTTTGGTCACATCCATCACGTTGGGCTAGGATTTATAGGCAGACAACGTACGGTAGCCTGAACATTTTGTGTATTTATTTATACAGCAAACACCATAAGTTGATGAAATTTAAACTTATAAACCCAGGTAGTCAGGTAAACAAAAAACAAGGTTAACCTAGCCACGGCACGAGCCAAAACAAACAAATTACAAATGCGAAGGCAATGTAAGTTTAGTTTTCTTACATTCAAGTATTTAAGACGACGAAAGTATCCAAAATCGTGCAAAAGTTAAATCCTTAACCGTGTAGAATTTCTGTGTTCCCTTCATGAACTATTTTCATATAATAACACGAGGTACGATCGCTATTTTTCCTGCGGAGAGCCGACTTCTGTGACTGAAATGAAACAAGCGGTGTTTTAACGCCAACCAAATCTTTGGTCCATGCAACAAACCCAGTCTTCAAAATGTGTGAAGTGAAAATAAATAAGTTACTTTGTTAACCAACTGTTACAATATGTTCGATGTGTAACTGACTTAGTGCACAATCACAATAATTGTTTGGCATAAATCATGTTTTCAAACAAATTATTTGGTTCAGTGAACTAGATCCCTATGCTTAAAACAAACGCTGAATTGTGGAAAGAACAAAATATTGTTCAGAGAAAGCAAATGTATTACGAATAAGTATAATTAGTTTGCGGAAACTGATATATTTCTCAGTGTGACAAGTCACAGTAATTAAATTATTCACGTGCTTAAAATTGTAACAAATGTTCGTAAACGATTATATTTTACCTCTTACCATGA
This sequence comes from Medauroidea extradentata, assembly GCA_003012365.1. Lineage (NCBI taxonomy): Eukaryota > Metazoa > Arthropoda > Insecta > Phasmatodea > Phasmatidae > Medauroidea > Medauroidea extradentata. The sequence continues at coordinate 29,973 of PNEQ01017672.1, read as the reverse complement.
GATACTTCGTTGTGCCTGTAACCACAATTGGCACCACTGTAGTTGCGTGCATTTTCCGATCCTTAAATCTACAGTATAATTAAAAGCAATTTAATTGTTTGACTTCAAAAGTAGCATTTAGTTTTAACAACGTTGTTTGCGTAAATAACACAATTGCTTAACGAGTGAATGAGTGAGAGGTTTTTGGTCAGCTCTTAACATCGAGGTCTTCAGCGCTGGTGAGGGGTGACATGATGTGAGTATGGAGCGGCGCCGGAATGAAAGGGCGGGGGAAACCAGAGATCTCCGGGAAAACCCGCCGGCCAGTGGTTTCGTCCCGCACGATTCCTACATGCAAAAATCAGGGGACCGACCCCGGCGGGAATTGAACTCAGGTCGCCTTGGTGGGAGGCGAGAGGTCTGACCTCTTAACCACCGCAGCCCCAATTGCTTAACGCTGCCAAAACTAACATAAGCCCTGACCGCGTCTGTAACTCAATAAGTCACATGTCTGTTTACTGTATGCGTAACGTGGTTGTTTATATGAGTTTAACGGTTCAAAAGTTCTTGGGAGACATGCAAAACCCCACGACACACACTCATAAGTACTCAATATAGGCTAGCATACATACATACTGAAAAGTAGTATCCGAAATACAATTAAACTAAAACTAATAATTTGTTTCATAACCCCGCATAAATTAGTCTATGCACAGTGAATCTACACACGATGATAAATTAGAAAAAAAATTACGAAACCATAAATTAAACTGCCAAAGGTATGAATATAAAAACTGCATTCTAAATAACAGTCCCTACACTTGATAATATGATAATAATATATGTTATTGTAAGTTATTGGCTGAAACTTATATATCCTTAGTGATAAATGTGTACTGACACACACATCAGCGGAAAATTTTATGTTAAAAGTTCATAGGATTTTGGAAAGTTGTTAGTAGAGCATCACATTTTAAACTGTCATTGATACATATGGCGGCTTTCACATTCAAGTCTAAATATTTAAGTTTTGCTTAAATGCGAGTTAAGGAATTCCTAGCACAACATAGCGTTTCACCAACATTTAAGTACAGCTGAAATGAATTAAGTGTTGCTTAAGTTAGGCGTCCGAAATCTGATGCCTTACTAGTTAAGCCTCTCTTTTACTGGAAAACACAATCATTATAAAGAAAGTAAAACGAAGCCTGCGAGGAATTATAAAATATAGTACCTATGAAGTGTTTTAAAGATATAGGTATTTATGTTCTGTGTTAGTCATGGACACTTCCCTGTAAAAACAGCTACGAAGTTTGAAATTTGTCTTTATTTTTAAATGTAACCACAATATCAGACAGGTCCTGCGTGCTCTATATGAAGGCACGGTTTGTAAAAATTATGAGTGTGGTGAGAACTACATCCATTCACATTGAATTTCCAGTTGCTTTCTAACCAAACGATGTACCAACTTACGAAAATTTCCTACTTAATAATTTAAGCGTTTCCTAGCTAATACAATTATAACAATGTCGTGTTTGCAATGGTGTAACACCCAGTACTCGGGAGACGCTTAAATATAGTAACTGCCTTGCTGAAGTATAATTTAGTTGCTCAAACCGTCCAGTGATGTTTTAGCAGAGCATAACCACGTACACTTACAACAAAGAAGTAAGATTCAAAGCAACTATCGTCTTAACTAAGTTTCTTCCTTGGAAACGCCCCCTAGTGTATTGCATGATAGTTTCAAAATTACACCACATTAGTGCAGCAAAATGTTGCGCAGACTGCGCACGACGAAATTAAGAGTAGCCTCAATACGTTATCGAAGTACCAGCTTGTTCATGTATGAGTACATTTATTCCCCACTTTTGTAAGCCTGGTAATTAGTACTATATAGATACACTAGTGGCAATTTTCAACACGGAGTTATGTATTGAGTGAAGAATTTTGTTCTTCAAAAAGCAATCTTACAACACTCCCTTCTTTTTTCCCCAGGTCACATCTTACTTTCCTTACATACACGCTGTTGTTTTGGAGTCGAGTGAGAGAAGAGCATATTACTTCTTTATGTTTCACTGGTCATCTCTGTTTCACCTTTCTCTGAAAACATAATTCATCTCGGATATCAAATCGTTTAAACAATGTTTCTTTTGGTTTGATCAACAAGCGAGCGTGGTGTAACCTGATGGCAAAATAAGATGGTACTTCGGCGAAACCTACACCAAGGTAAATAAAAAATTATCACCGAACCAATACGCAAGTATTAATATGCTCTTGATGAATCAAATGTCTTGGCATGACCAGCCCTTCCGTAAATGATGTTACGTGTAGAGACCGGAAATAAACGCGGGTTCACAGACCTGTAGGCTAGCCTCCAAGAATATATGTGTATTCAAGCATACATCAACTGTTCATTGGTTGTTATGATGACATAGTAATGCTACTTGGTTTAGTTTGCATTCTGTTGACTACTTACTTTTGGCTTAGCGCACTCCTGGAGGAGTCAGTTCAAGGACTATTGGTGAAAGTGACAGAAACATAGAGATATTTGAAATCTAGCTTGTGCCTGAAAGATAAGAATTTTTCTGGTCCCTAGTTGTGCGACATGAAGTCCTCGGAAATAAAGTGACAAAAACTGATACTAGATTACAAGTTAAATCTGCGCTGGTGAACGTGTTAATGCCATAATAAGACATGCATAGAGACGTCCGAAATTCGCGTTATTTCTTGATAATAGACTTGACTTGCAAGCTGTTGTACGTACGCTCAACGTCTCTCATTGGTCCACAACACTGCTGCAGAGATTGCTTTTGGCCAGTAATTTAAAGTTTCACGTTACCCTTCCAACCTCCGGTACAGTAGTCGCACTCGTAAGTTACGCTCGCGACCTTGTTTTCTCGCGAAAATAATTATGCCCCAGTTTGTTTCAGTGTCTTATCTCATTTAACTAAGCCAATTACAAAAACTATCCTGCAACACCACACGTCTGTGAATTGCGGTAGTATCTCTAGGCTCGTGACAGTTAAAATATACAATCGCTGACCACGAAGCAGAACTGCAGATGTGCACGTAAGGAACGGAAACAAAGTGAGGCAAAATTCTTTTCGCGAAAAAACAGGATCCCTATACATTACACAGGGATCACAGCCAATGGACTCTCAGATTGTGCTATGATTATAAAGATTGTGCTCTGATTATGTACAAGGCACGAGTTTTACATGTCTCTATTAATAAATCATTAACTTGTTCTGATGGTAAGGTAAGTAAATAGAACATTTTTTTTCGGGCATACGCCTTTGCGGGCGAATGTCGGTCAGTTGCAGAAAAACCCACAATAACAAAAACAAATAAAGGAAGAAATTCAAGACGACGACTTCTGGGAAATGACAACATTCCTTTCAGGAATTATCTGTATGTTATATGTCTGTTGACTACAGCTTACTAGCTTTTCTTCATTTTTTTTTTGTTTTATTGTGGGTTTCTCTGCTTATGGCAACATATGTCCAATAAAACTGTTTTGATTATAATACGAACCCATTGCTCTAATCCTACAAAGATCACATAAAGGGAAGTAACGACTAAGATGAATGGCGATGCGTCTGAAGTGTCTTACATTTTTCCTTGGTTTTAAGTTCTGTCGCAGGAGACTGTAAGAGTACTTAAAGTTGTTCGAGTGGGTAAAAATCATAATTTGTATGAAACACTGTTCATTTTGTAGACGTACCTTAGGGGTATATTTTCTTTTCACAATAAATATAGCTTAGCCAGTTTTTCCATAATGATATTTCAAGTTAAACTTCGCATGTTTTAACTTCATGCACACCGCGAAAACCAGTAAACACAATGTAACGAAATAATTCACATTTGAACTACATGTTAAGTGCTAGGGCTGAAGTATAAGCCATAAAAAAACCATTACAAAAAATATCTTAAACAATGTCTAAAATTCTATTTTTTTACTGCTTTTAAATCCATACACTTCAACTTAAAAAAAATTAACTTTTCTTCCTTCGTTTAGTTTATGATCCACATGCCACAAGCATTTAAACGCAGCTAATTTCGTGCTTAAATTTTCATACAAGTATATTTCTATTGAAAGTAAAATTTCTGAAGATTTTGCATGATGGCGGTACATTTTATAGCATTTGTTGGTGTTTGTTTTATTTTAATGGTTTAAAGACAACAAAAAACACTGTAGGCAACTTCATTGGTTCCAGAACTTGACGTTTTACTTCTTCTGTCCAATATTGCGAGTATTAATTTCGTTGTACACACATAATTTTTTTTCCGTCGCATGACAGTCGTAACAAAGATGATCATGGCATTATTGCAATGTTAGCGCTTATACCACGACTGCCCCTAGTGCGGCAGCGATCACACGAGACACAAAACTACTTTACTTTAAACGGGTTCAGCTGTTGTAGTTGTCTAACCAGCTCCGAACTAGTTCCGATCGCAATTTTTTTTCTAGTTCGTAGAAAACAAGTTTCATATGTAGTTTCCAACGACATGTCTTCCTTACTGGTGTCCCTTTCACTGCTTCAAGAAAATGAGTTTTGTAACAACTATTTTCTTTATGTTGCAACATTTTGCACTAGTTTACTTAAATAAATTGCATGTGTTTCAAGAATATGGCCTTCACTACTCGAATCTCTTACAAAATGTAGAACTACGAGATGAAATTGGTCAATACAAACATCTATCCCTCGCTGGGATTCGATATCGGGACACCTCGCACCGCACGCCGGCACCCAACCGAAACAGAATACGTTACGAGCCTTCCATTAATGCAAAGAGAAACATGTAACGCTCAGACCTAAAATATTTATTCTGGTATGACATTATCACACATGTGTTTCTATGGATTATGAGAATATCACACATTTGTTTCTCTGGCTTTTGAGAATTACATGCAATTTTTCTCTTGAACAGTGGATCTAAGACATTTTTACCACAGTATTCAACATCGTTGTGGCAAGGTTGTCGTTGGCCCGTTATGACGAAGACACACCCATAACGGGAAGAGAACATCAAACATGGACATCATACACTGAACCCTAGCAAACATTCAACTTTTCCTGCGATAAATCATTGGCCCTACCAATTAAATTGTCTTCCTAGCAATTACCACTCAGTAACCTTGGTGGGATGGGGAGCGCGATATTTTCAGTTATTTGTTGTTCTAGGACCATGCAATTTTCACAAAAATAATTTTGCTCCGTTTTGTTTCAAAGCCTTATGTTCACATCTGCAGTTATACTTCAATGTCAACGATTAAATGTTTTAACTCTTGTGTGTATTTGGGTTCTATAAGCAAATCACAGACTTGTGTGGTTGCAGTAGACTTTCTGTGATTTGCACTGTCAAATGAGAGACGTCACATTACAAAGCCAATAACCGTGAACCATTGCTGCAGATGTGCACGTAAGGCACTGAAAGAAACTGGGGCAAGAATTTCTTCAAGAAAAGTTCGTGGCCCTATGTATTTCGGGTTCTTTGGCGTTAATATTTTGACAATATTGTGTACATTTTGAACACGAAATAACACATAACAGACTTGTACACGTTTATTTTCTCTTGCGTTCGTTTATACGCCCAATAAATAGTCACATTTCAATAATTTTATAATTCGTTTATATTGTCACGAGCCATGTGTTGGACCACGCATAAATATCCACCACATAACAACCGCGTCTTAATTTTCCTTCTCACCACTTGGAATGCTTGAGGATTATTGTCACCGGGAGGCCTATTATGTAATCATACGATCTTGAAGAAAATAAAGTAAGTGCGTTACTATTTTCAAGAGGAGGGAGAGATCGTCGCCAACATAAATTTCTGTATTTTGCGTCATAACTTTTCACAGAGGTATATTCATGGAACATTACCCTAACTGAGAATAGAACTCATATATCTTGGTTTGCAAATATATATGTAATAATAGTAGGCTAAATACAAAGAAAGTTTTCAGATGTCTAAATCTCTATCAATATGTATTCCATTCGCCACACAGAAAAAAAGTTGTACTTCTACAAAAATGTTTTTGTAATATACTTTCCAATAAAGAATTTGTAAGTTTGAAAACATATTGTGAATTTTACAGGAAATTCTTTGAAATATAAAAATATGTCTGTATATTTACCAACACTTTTGTACATAAACAATTGTCTTTTTATATAAAACTAAAGTCATGTACATTTTACAAATGCTTGAAGTGGCACAATTTTTTTCGGTAACCAGTTTCCAAGAATTACTTTTGTCAAAGTACAAAGTATTTTGTAAAACGTGAGTGGCATTCAAAGGGTATTGTTTCACATAGAGCAATCTGATCATAAAAATTTTATCCCACTAGTCCCCTCACGTATTTGGAAAATTTGACCGCTTTAATGAACTGCGGCATTCTTGTTGTAGTGCCTGATCTGATAAATGTGACATTAGTTTACAAACCTTTTCTTGAAAAAGTAAGAGATTTTTTACCGGGCAGTTAGATTAAAGTAATAACACAAAATACAAAATTTCTGGACGTCAACCATCTCTCCCTCTTAATAAGAGAATTCGTATTGTGCTACGAAAAATGGCACCAAGACTGTCTTTCAAAAGTCTCGTGACTCTTGTTATATAAAAATGTGGTCCTAAACTGTTGTTACGAGAGAAAGTTCTTGAAAATATCTAACATTTTAAGCTGTGTTCTACAACCACCATCGTTGGAAAACAAATAAAATGGAAATGTGACTGAAAGGAGACAGTAATTAATTATTATATTTTCAGTTAAACATGTTACACGTTTCGCAAATTATAGCTTTGTGTATATTAACTTTTACTGCTGACGAAAATGTCAAATGTTTTACATAAATTGTGTGCTGTTATTCTGTGACCGTTGATACACTAATACAGTAGTCACGTTGCTAACTCTTGTACGTGCAGTACGCTAACTTTCTACTAGAGACGAGTCTTTTAATCGGAATTCTAGAAAGGAACAAATAATATTCATACAGATGTGAACAAAATTCAAGCAATAAGTAATTTAGTGCATTTTTATTTTATTTTAAAGAGCGTATTTACGTCCCCCAGTTTCATGCCGTTAGGCTTAATAAGGGGGGGCTTACAAATTATCTAAACCTAAGAAAACGACACAAACATTCACGCCTGCTGGGATTCGAAACCAGGACCTTTCGAATCATAGGCTTACTTGATAATGACCGCAATCTTTGGAGACCGGCAACATGTAATTCAAAACACGCTCCAAAATCTGGGAAAATTTATTTTAGTAAGATACATGAAGGTTTTCAGAGTACGTCCTGCAGTATTGTCAAGCATATTAAGGTTCTGGTAGAGGTGTTAGAGAATACGATATAAAGAGAAGAACGAGTGACTATTTTAATTGGTGTCGCTCAGAAATGATAATCACAGGTAAAGATCATTACCAGTGGTGAAGTTACAGAATAGTCTCCCCCCCCCCCTGGGGGTCATTGCTCGAAATCGTTCTGGTTCCTAGTCTATTCGAGACGAGTCGAGTGGTTGAACTCGCATGCGGCTCTGCGTATTCGAGATGTGCTGGGGCTGGAAAATGTCGCGAATTCAATGATCTGTAGGTTAGAATCAACTATCGTATTGATACTCAAGCCACTAGCTGCTACTCAGTGGAACAACACACAATGAACGAACAGACGGGGCTTGAGTATGCATAGTAGAATAGATTTTAGCCTACATGTAATTGAATTCGCGAAATTTTCCAGTCCCTAGAGATGTGGCGTGCTGGAGTCATGTGCTCTAGTATTATTCACAATCGAGCCGCCCGCCTTACTGCTCGGTGTGGAGTGTTGGTGTGCTTGAACAACTCTGGCCCACTCGTAAGAACCTCTCGTATGCGAGTTTTTACTCGACTGGTAGTGGGCGGTCGGATTGATGTTCCGCATACGAGGAGTTGACAAAACAGACAATAGAGAACACATTTTTGAGATGTGACTCGTTGAAAATTCTCAGAAAATTTCAAAATTAAAATACTGTGCTGCTTTGTTTTCATAACTGCCTCTTTAAAAATTAAAATAATTAATTTTTATTACTTCTGTTCACCCACGTATTTAAAATGTATGAGATATTTGGAAAGTAATAGTGGATGTATGAGTGAGATGTTATCAATGTTCAAACATTGTTCTAAACCCATCTTTACTCTACGAAAAATAAAAACACACAATCTACCAAGTAACGTTATTTTTTTCTGGGTTTTGTGTTGCGTAATCAACAATAACAATTATTTTCATTTATCGGGAAGTACATTTGATATCTTTAAACTCTTACACAAAGTGCAATATGGAAACAATAATTTTGAACGTTTCTTGCTTTAGGAAGGCTTTTCTGCATATTACGAGAGATATTTTTTTTCCAACCTCCGATCGACTGTAATAAAAAAACGGAAATGAATTAGGAAAATATTATTATGTCAAAAGAAACGTACATATTTAAACTATTTTTCCACATAATCACTGTGCATATTGAGGCATTTGTCGTACCGATGCACCAGCTTGCCGATACCCTCTGCAAATAATGTCTCCTGCCTATTCAGCCTTGTTTTAACAGTGTCCTGCAGTTCATCATGGGTGCTGAAGCGTCGTCCTCCTAGCCACTTGTTCAACGCGAGGAAAAGGTGGAAGTCACTCGGTGCCAAATCCGGACTGTAAGGAGGGTATCGGCAAGCTGGTGCATCGGTACAAATGCCTCAATCTGCACGGTGATTATGTGGAAAAAATAGTGTAAAGATGTACGTTTCTTTTGACATTCATTCCCGTTTTTTATTACAGCCGATCGGAGGTTGAAAAAAAACAACCCTCGTAGTATATGAATAGACACAGTTGCGAATTTTACCATTTAACACCCATCATAACTCAAAGTAGCTGCATATATTTAAATAACACTATATTAGCCCTGTGTAACTAACGGGAATAAACACTCGCCTCATATCGTTGCGAAAATAATTAAGAAATTTATAATTCCTTTTATTTCACAAATTAAAAACATATTTATAAAATTAAACAACTGTCTTCAAGGAGGTTTTCGCCAAAAAATTAATTAGAAAATATTTTCAAGCTTTTCAAACCGCTACATTTAACCACAATGAACGCATCATTAATGTCGCAAACACCATTCCTCATATGTAGAGATGATGGTTTATCGCGGGAAAAGTTGACTGTTTGATGGATTTCAATACACGTCCAGCTTACCAGAAGATTACTGGCTTTAGCTTGTACGTGGAGCTGTTGCCCTATTTGACTGAGCCAATAAGAATACCGATATTGTAATATTGGATGCCTGGTATTGGTCTGCAGACAGCTACGTTGTGTCAGTGTTTTCAAGGCTATCTTGGCACAAAACATTTTCGCGATATACCATCATCTCTACTCATATGTAGTTTTTTTTCTTCTAATTCCGTGGCTCTTATCATTGTAATCAATAATTTTTTGCATTGGAATTGTTTCTGTTGGCATTACAATCGAGTCATTTCATTAGCCGCCACTTCTCACTCAGTGCACTCATTCCGTATACGAGTTCTTGAAAGTGGAGCATACCGTTTTCTGCCATATTCGTTTTCACCATTCGACTCGAGTGACGTGCAAACACAAACGTGGCAGTCGTCGAGATCCAAACTTCACATCGACAGTTAAAAGGTGTAGTTATGTGTGTTATCCGCAGCTTTTTAGAAACAAACATTCATAATAGTTAATAGAGAATTATTTTGCTCTAGAAACCGAATAACAGCAAAACTGATTAAATGTATACGTCTTCACAACATAAAATAACTAAATGAAAAACAAGAAAATAAAATAAAATTCTTAGATGTCAGGCAGTTTGTTGCTGTCGCCTAGAAGAAAGGAATAATGGCTCAGTGTCAAAATGCTTGTCGCACACGTAGGACATGTTTTGCGTTCGAGTCTTCGTTTGGTATTTTTTTGTTAAATTACTAACTAATCTTGTTCGCTTGGATGAATTCAATCCTTTAAAACAATTAAGCTCCGTTTTAAATGGTTTTCGCAATATTATTACCGTCAATAAATGATCGAATTATACAAAACTACAGTTAATATGCCTGCTGAATTTAATTTGCTGTTGGCTGCAGTTAATGGAATTTTAAGTTAAATGACTACTTTTAATTTCTCCTCGTGCAATTATCAGGGTAATTATATCGGAGATGTCTTTTGAGTCTCGATTAGTTGCCTCTGTTAGTAGCAGATATGATAACTACGAAGAAATATGAAAGTAAACAATAGACTGCGGTTAGAAAATATTTTTAATTGTAGGTAGTGTAATATGACGTATTTACAGTGCGAGATATATGGTTGGAAATATGTCAGCTATAAATCAAGTTACTAAAGGAATAAGAGTATTTATTTTTTAATAGACAACTAAGATGTCATATCATACTGTATTGTAATCAGATTTTGAGTTTTTTTAAGTCTTCTGTTGTGAATAAAATCGCAGTAATGTTGGGCTTAGCTCTTTGCACAGATGTGGTGTAAAGTGATACAATAGTGAGGCGTTAAAGGGGAAGTTAAAAGAAAATTTTAATTGTTTTAATAATGTTTCTGTTCTTAAGTGATATGGTATATTTTGCACAAATTTATTGTGACTGTTCTTACTGCAATGAAAATTTTGTAGCTTTTACAGTTTTTGAATAATGGCATGTCCAAGTCCAAATTTGCATAAAACTGTTTTTCACTAGAAATAACAACTGACTTAACGAAATTAAATAATTCACACTGAAGAACAGTGTCTTCGGCTACGCCAAGATATGTTTAAAACCAGCATTTAACTTTCTGTTGTGTTTCTATAAAATTCTGAACTTAAAATAAGAAATTGCCCCAATTTTCTCAAACTTAAAAAAAAATCAAAGAAAATATTAAATGGGGTTTTTATAAATGTTGTGGCTTAGCCAAAGACACTGTTATTAAGTGTGAATGGTTTCACTGCGGCAAGTCAGTTATTTTTCATATTAGAAAAGTAACCTTTATCATATTTTGGACTTTGGTATGCAATTAAGTCTACACAATAACCTTATGGAAATTGTTAACATTTTCGTTACAGTAAAAATAGTCCCATTATATGTCTACGAAATAACCATATATCAATCAAAAATAAAAAATTATTAAAACAGTTAAATTTTTCGATGAGTTCGCCCCTTCATAAATAGTTTTTTACCTACTACAAATCGTACTGTGCCGTGCTTAGCTTTTATTCTACAAGTTATCTTTCTTGTGTAAAGCACCTCCGACACGGGAGATGTTTGCGGATAACCAGCTCGTCACTGAGATATATCACATTCAGGCACTGCAACTCACATAAACACAAATAATTAAAATATGATTAAAGCACAATAGTATTTGTTGAATTTGTTCACTGCACGCTACTATAAGAAATTATAAGAAATGCACCCGCGCTGTCAGTGAACGTTCATATGTTTGAGTTGTGTAAGGATATAGTTGAAAGACTAAAAAGCGTTTAGTCTGGATAATGGTTCTCGAATAACAACGTGCCTTATTAAAAAAAATTATGAATAAAATTTTACGAATAAAATTCAAGAATAAAATTATTTATACTCATAAATAAATAAACATTCAAATTTAATAAATGTGTAACTTATAGGTATTCAAACCTCAAAAGCATCTAATGAATTAACGACTTTAGATTTTCGAGATAGTCGACCTAAAATCAAATTAATTAATTTATTTTTTTTACTTTAGAATTGTTAGGCCTATACGCATTTTGGAACTATACATTTCCTGAACGGGCAGTATGGTATTTATAATAATGCATATCCTTTACTCTAAGTTCAACAAATTACTAAGTTGTTCGTTTTAAAATACATTTAAAGCATAAGAATTAATAAAACTTACCTTCCGGAACAAATATGGCTAGTGTTACAAAATATTCTGAAACTCAGATGCAAAGACAAGTATATTCGTTAGATTGATTAACTAGGTTAGTGAATATTTAACTTTTGATGATGTACAAAATGTTATAGGTAAAAGTTGTCTGTATATAAATGTATTTATATGTGCGGTTCTTGAACCAACTTGGTTCAATACACACCTTCAGTTCTGCTTCGTGTTCAGTGATTGGATGTTTATAACTCTTAGCGTTTTGGAGTTATACCCACTAATCACAGAAGTGTGGTGTATCAGTAACCTTATTCTGATTGGCAAAGTAAAAGTGACACCTCGACACAAATACACGCAACCAATAAACACGAAGCAGAGCTACAGACATGCACATAGGACATTGAAAGAGAGTAGCACAATTACGTTCGGGAAAACATCGGCCCCTATTTAGAAATAAGTATTTGAACTACGTACTTGGTAAGCTATTATATCATTATTTTAAACGTTCCAAGACACTTGTTTTGTAAAAAAAATATTTGGCGAGAGTAAAAAAACGTCTTATATTTACATAATACTAAATATTATCTAAACATTTTACCGTAACGTTATAATGCAGACAGTTTTAAAATCTATAATTATTTTGACACGTCTATTGAAAAAGGTTTGAATTCAAATTATATTTAGTTATAATGGTTTTCACGGCAGGCTAACCTTGGGCGCAGTTCACCACAGTTTTCAACGACTTTATTTATTTTTATATTTGTACCAGCTATTTTTTCTTATTTTAGACATATAGTGTGATTAATTCTCCCTCTTAGGAAATTTTTGTATCTCTTATAGTTTTTACGTAATGAGTCGTAAACGTCAAAATTTGCACTTTACGGTTTCATGCACGCCAATAAAACCATCTGACATACCAAACCGAAAAAATGCACACTGTATAATAATGTTGTAAGCTATGATTTGACATATATATATAACAAAAAATAAAATATTTTTGTATTTAGTAAAAATCTGAATTTTGAACTGAAAATTTTAAAATTAGTAACAAAACTGTAAGTTATACATTTTGTTTTTATATGTGTCAAATAGCAACCTGCAAGGCGCTTCAAGAATTGTTGAACAATAAGTTCCGTCAACTGGAGACCTCTTGAGCCAGAATGTATAGATGTTACCAGAAACGTGTAGAAAGTTCTAGGTTGGGCCGTTCTTGCTAACAAATACCACGACTGGTGACTCGGTTGGGCAGTGAATGCTTGGGCGGTGTTAGGAAAACTGTGACAGCGATGCGACGGCAGCGACTAGGGTACAGAGTAGTGGTCCACGAGAAACGGTTTGATGGATGGCGAGAAAAGGACGACAGCATGAGTGTTGGTGTGAGAACGCATACAGTTTTTCGTATATGTATCTGATACTATGGTTGGAAAAAGTGAGGGATTGCGAATATTTGCTTCGACAAAAAAGTCCGTAATATGACATTAAAGCTTAACTTTAAATTTGTAGTTGATGTAAACTGGAAACTGACTTCCAATTAAGACAGATATTAATAAGTTTAATGTGTAGTTGTAAAAATACTAAAAAATCTAGTTGTAAATAAGGTTTTCAGAAATATATGTGATATGTTAGATATAATTTCATAAAATGTTTTGGTTTAACTAGAAAAATTAATTTAGCAGCACAATTTATTTTAATTAAACAGACTCTCAGTCCACTGGAGTACCTCAGTCTGTACGTGTGTCTAAAGAAGTGAACGTCACATAATTTCTCATAACATCGCATGTGTCGGGATCTGCGAAATTCGTGTTATTATTTGGTAACAGACTAGACTTAGCAGTCATATATATATATATATATATATATATATATATATATATATATATATATATATATATATATATATATATATATATAGTATTACGGTATGATATTTCACTGGCCGTAGTCTCTATGCGATGTCAGCTACGAGTGTGACCGCTTTGCAGCACGTTGATCGCTCAAACCTGCAACTTTTAATTATTGGACTCATGCACTTTACCCGGCAGACCACGGCATTTTTGCCTATGGGGGAAGTTGGACGAGTATATAACCGTTTGGAGTCTAGCCTGGTGGCAAGAAATAACGCGAATTTCGCATGTCTCTACGCAAATGTTGTCGAAGGAAACCTGATATTTCTGTTATTGGTTACATCCATACAAGTCTCTTGATTACGTATGTTAACCTTATTGTTTTCGTTAGTTTTGGTGACTATTTTATAAGCTCGATTTTGTTGTTTTATTGTTTTGCTTTTCATTTCATGTCGTCTTCTGTACATGACTGTTCCTAAACTGACTTACACATACCGGAAAAATCCCCAGGTTCAATGAACTGTAAGCTACCTTCCAAGAATATCCGTGTACGCAAGCAGACAGCAGCTCATTGGCTGCCATCGAATACAGTGATACCATGTTATTTGGCCCGCATTTAGTTGCTTCTTCATTATTAGCTGTGTGCCATCCAGGAAGTGTCAAATTAAGAAAAGAGCCAATTGTGAAAGTGAATATTAGCTTGTGCCCAAATTAAAACCCGAATTTTTCAGGTCTCTGCAGATTTGCCGTTTGTTGTTTCTGCTCTGCTATTTGTTTTACGTGTCGTCTCTATGGAAACAAATGTATCACATTTTTCATTTTTGGACGCGTGTGTGTATATATATATATGTATATATATATATATACACACACGCGTCCAAAAATATATATATATATATGTATATATATATATATATATACACATATATTTATATATATATGTGTGTGTGTATATATTTATTTCTTTATTAAAGCTTTTACTGGATTTTATTACTGAGAATATTTCTGAGATTCATAATCATTTGCACGCGATTGCGTAAATCCTACCCATCTTCTGCCGGGCACTTATGAGGTCGTGGGTTCGAATCCCAGCAACTTCGAAAAATTTTTCAGTTTTCTAAATAGTGCGTCAGAATCTTGATAACTCATAATTAATAATTATTTTATTTTCTGGAAAATGGAGTGCTAGTAGATTAAAGAAAATTAATTTTTTTTTTTCGGAAAACTGATTGTCCGTTATTTTACGGGGGGTTCCGTTATCAAGAAAAAATGAGTGTCCGTTACTTTACGAAGATTTCTGGATAATTTTTTGCCAGTACTTTTCCGTAATTTCACGGAAATTTTTTCTAGCAGTGTAGAAAACAGTTCAGTTTATAACACATTTTCTGGATATATAAATATTATATTGTTATTTGCTGTGCCTACCTTGGGGCTCAGACGCGCTCAATAATAGCGATGTAGTGCTACATTTTAAATTATATTCCGTGTAGTTCAGTACCTGTCAAAGCTATGCCACCACTGACGTTTTTGCTCATTACGGTATGACTTACATTGCTATACAACTTATAGGCCTAAACGTGTTTGTAAATGTAATACTTGAAATATTTCTGCAATGGGCGTGTATAACAAATTGAATGATTTTGTTGGATATACACTACTGCTATCGAATAACCCACAGTAACGTAAAATTGCTAAGTACGGGAAAATAAGCAACAAATAAACTAAACAAATAAACGAAGCCAGAAAAGGCCGTACTCAACAAACATACAAATAATTCCGAAATAGGGGCATGGCAGGAGGAAACCATTAAACGAAAAAATAAATAAATAAACATACTAGGTGAATGACAACGGCGACAGTCATGGACGAAAGACAACAAGGACAACACGAATGAACACTGCAACAGCGATGGTCGTATAACAAGACAAAAAATAACAAATATAATACAAACGATAATAGTAGGTTCCCTTGGATAATAGATACGAAGTTTCGGGAACTGGTATCTAGCACAATAACTATCTGACTGACTTCAGCAGACTGACTGATATGTAGAGCCACGATTTTGTGGCGAAAAGATTTTTGCAACATATTGTTTCAGTATCTCGCGCGCACCTCGGTAGCTCTGCTTCACGGCTATTGGCAGCGTGTCTTTGCTCAGACACGTCCATCATTTGACTGCACCAATAACAATGAGGCTATTGTGACGCAATACGCCTGTGATTTGTCAGTAGAACGTCAAGACGTGCGACAGTTAAAACGTCCAATCACTGACCATGAAACAGAGTTGCGGATGTGAGCATAAGGCATGGAAACCAAATGGTGCAAAAATCTTTTCGCCATAAAATCGTGGCTCTACTGATATGACTTGCCGCCCATCCATGTGTTTATCAAAAGGGTTAGAATATTTGTTTCTTATGGTTTAAACAGCGTGAAATCATTATATGATGTGTGTAGCTGAATTGTGTAAGATTTGTTTAGAATAATATGTTCACGCCAACATTCTTAAACAATATGTGAAACCTTTAAAAATAAGTAAAATAAATAAAAGAGTATGTAGAAAATAAGACATCTTAAAAAATAAGTTATATATATATATATATATATATATATATATATATATATATATATATATATATATATATATATATAATTTATGTCACACAATTGGTATATTTGATGTAAAACAATCATATAGTGTTCGTTAAAAGCAAAATGTTTCCACTAAGAGTCTATATGAAATTAGAAACTGACATTAACTATAAACAAGTTAGTAATAAGTGTATTTAATATTCATTTTAATTTTGTCATAATATCATAGTGCCACGCAGATTTTCTTTGAAAAACAAATAGACTGTATTGAGCAGAAACTGCGCAAAATTCAACTATATAGAAATAAGATCGGTCACTAGAGAGAAAGATGAAAATGAAAAAATATGTGCCTATAATCAAGAAAATACACAAAAATAGATAAAGGTAACGGAAAACTCTACATAAAAAGTAAACACGATGTAGAAACCGAGTTAAAAATGAGTAAATTAAGAGAAAATTTGTGTTATAAAGTCTCAAAGAATACAAAAGATTAATGTAAAATTTAGTTGTGTGCTTGCGAGGTACTGCAAGTCATTGTTTTTCGACTAGGTATAGCAATAGAAAAAGTAAAATAAATTCTGTAGAAAGCAACTGTTTTTAAGTAAGGCAATATAAAATAATGCGTACGAAGTAAAAATTTGTTGCTTTTTAACACTGATTACATGTTCAATTTTTCGTGCACACTTTCTTCAGAAATAGTAAACAGTAAAATAATTTCCTTTACATCAAATAAAAAATTATCTTTGAGAATATTTAGCGTGCGGTAAATAAGCCTTCCGTTACTACCACTAAAAGGATATAAACCATAGATTTGATGGTTACTAAGTCTTGCATTTAAAACATTTTGAGAACCATTGTATTGATAACAATGTTTTTAAACTTTATTCTTGACTTAAAGTAGCTCTATTTACCATAGAGATTTTTTATTAAAATAATTTATTTACAATAGAGTTTTTTTTGCTTACTATAATTTCTAAGCAAACATTTTCATTATAAAAAACGGTAATAAATGTGTTCGTATTTAAAAAAAATTGTTCTTTGCACTAACAAAATTTGTGTTGTGGTAAAGGAAGTGTTTTACAGTGTACTTGAAAGTCATAACAGTAACAATTGAATATTTGTCTAGTTGAATTATTGTAACATATATAAGAGCACAAATTATTTGTAAAGGGAAAGCAATATTTCAATTATGTTATTCACATTAAGAAACTTTACGCCCTTTTAAAATTAAATAATATTTATATTTTTAGACTAAGAAAATCATAGGTTTTCAGGGCAAAGCTTAATTAAATAATTGACGGTTTGCATTGAATAAATTTGCTATGAAGCATAAGCATATCAGTGCAGACGTCAAATGTAGCACTACCCAAAAGTTATTTATTCTGTGTAGTGCCCTGTACAGAGGGGATTATGTGGGTGTAGCTAAATAACAACGTGCATATAACATCATAAACGCATATCTTGCCATAGTCAACGCCACATTCAGTCAGAATTTTGTACTCGCTGCCCCAGCATTTACACTATTGAAAGTGAAACAAATATGTTTTACCAAGCCATGTGATGGCTGCAGTAAATTCAGCATACTGGTAACAACCAAATCTCGCGCAAGGAATCCTGATCGTTTTTACGATCTGCATTCTACCAGACAATCGTCGGCCATGGGCCGAATAGAGGCAGGTCTGGTTCAAATTCGTTTAGAAAAGACAGAAAGGTACAGTCTACAAAGCAAAGCTGCTGATTCATATTCTCCATGTCTCACTGTGGTTGCTAAGGTAAGATAAGTTGACTTTACATCTCATCGGCCGCGAGTTCTTTAGAGACGATGAGACACAACTTGATACAATCACAGGAACCGGAAGGGGAGTCGGCCGTGGACTTTGTTAAGGAACCATCACAGAATTAGCCTGGAGCGATTTTGGGAAACCATGGAAAACAGATATCAGGATGCCAGGAACCTGGGATCGAATTCGTGTCCTCCAGTTTGCGAGTCCAACGTGTTACCTTTGCGCCACATCGCTTTATATAAAGACCTCTCAGAACCACGTCACTTAAAATTGGCCCTGAAAATTTTGAAACAATGTTTATCTGTCCTAATTTTTAAACCACCTAAAGTGAGTTAAGAGAATTTTACGGCCCTTTAACAACGAGAGTGAAGCGAGCTGATTGGACAACACAAGATATATGCCTGAGCTGGAATTCGAACCCAGAACCTCTCGCACCATAGACCGGTGCCTTACCGACTACGCAACGGAGGCCGGCTAAGCCACCTAAGCCAAATAAAATAGTTTATACTACAATGACAAAACAATTGGAAACGATAAGAGCAAATGATTTCAAGGAGATAAATGTGTGCTGTGTATTTTATTTTTATAGTTGTGATCCGGCTACCGTAGTTGGTTGGACGTTGGTCGACGGAGTGAAAGGTCTTGGGTTCGAATCTTGGAATGGACATGGTTGTTGTGTTGTCTTTTCGTCTCATTTCACCTTCAACGGATCTTAAGACCTCGTTGTTAAGTCCACGCTCTTTAGTTTATCAGTAGTTTCGAAAATATATTTTGTAACGCAAATTAATACATACAACAATATTAATTCATCCAGTTTAAACCCTTATGTATCCTCGCTTGTATCTCAATTTTTTTTGTTGCAATACACCAAACAGATTTTTAGATTTTTGCCCATGAAATATCTCGTATTTTGTTGTCAAAATAAACCAAAATGTAGCAAAATATTTTTTGCTAGCAAACTGATCATTATTATTATTATTTAAAATACGCTCTGGCAAAATTGTGTACCCTATGAGTGTACACAGTCTCGAATTTTTTCAAAGCATTTGGTTAAAAAATATTTGAGTTATTCCCAACTGTTTGAAATAAATGAAAGATCATGGCCCACTCGCCTCACGTATAATTATTTGATTAGAGAACACAATCATATTTTTAACGAATTTAATGTTGCATGTGTGTAGCAGTATTTTTTTAGTAATTGGGCTGAAAAGTTCATGGCCCTATCCATGGACTTTTTTTACACGGTTTGAAGTTTTTTTAGAGGTATACAACTGAAAGTCCACGTTGTGTTAAAAAAACGTACAGTATTTTGGGCAGTATCAATACCATCTTTAGTAGAATTTCTGGGCCTTATTCCTGGCAACCCTGCACACAAGGGTTAGTTTAACACTTGTTTTAGCTCTCCAAAGGGAATGGCTGTACCTGATTCGTTACTCTGCCCCACATACCGGCGAATCAGGGTAAGCCAATGCCATTGGAAAGCTAGAATAAATGTTAAAATGACCCTTCCTGGCAGGGTTGTCAGATCTAAGACCTCGGCCTCCTACTAAAGATAGCTACGGCAGTATCAGCTGAATACACCAGTGAATTTCACTCTTTAATCTGATTTTCCCAAAAGTATTTAATTTTGTGTCGTAGTGTATTATAATATATTTGAATGGTTCTTGTATCATATGTGTGTGCATTATGCATAGAGCCAATGGTTTTCGGTGGAAAAATTTTGAAACAGTTTGTTTCCATACCTAATGTGCACATCT
Source organism: Medauroidea extradentata (assembly GCA_003012365.1). Classification (NCBI taxonomy): domain Eukaryota; kingdom Metazoa; phylum Arthropoda; class Insecta; order Phasmatodea; family Phasmatidae; genus Medauroidea; species Medauroidea extradentata. The sequence continues at coordinate 10,153 of PNEQ01017672.1, read as the reverse complement.
GCAGTTGTGCTCTGTATTTATAGTCAGAATGTGTTAGTGCAGAGGCATCACTCATTTGACTATACCAATAAAAACAATGATTTTGCGACACACACGTCTGTGATTTTCAGTTAGAGCCCGAGTCGCTGAGAGTTCAAAAAACATTCAATCGTGGACCATGAAGTAGAGCTATAAATGTACACACAAGGTTTTGAAACTAATTGTGGAAAATTCTTCTTAACCAAAGATCACTGGCACTTCTTGTGCCTCCGAGGTATAGATATTTACTATGGCATTTTAATACAAAAATTCACATAAACCTTTAAATTGAAGCTTCAGGATATTGTGATATATATTAAACCATAGAGTTAGGGCCACGATTTTGTCGCGAAAAGATTTTTGCCCCACTTTGTTTCAGTGACTGACGTGCACATCGACAGTTCTGTTTCAAGGTTATTGGCAGCGTGTCTATGTTCAGACACGTTTCTCATTTGACTGTACCAATCAGAATAAGATTATTGTGAGTCTGTACGTCTATAATTTGCCCAGGCCAGTAAGAGTAAAATCATCCAACCACAGACGATGTAGCAGAGCTGCAGGTGTGCGCATGACGCATCGAAACCAAATGTTACAAAAATCTTTTCGCCATAAAATCGCGGCTCTACATATAGTCTATTTATTTAAGTACTGTTCAATTATTTCAAAGGTCGAAACGAACAGAACATTAACTAAGAATATCTACACTGTGTTCGGTGTTATCATTAAAATTATGTAGCTTTCTGAGAGTACGATGACAGAGTGTAATATACTTGTAATCATTATCTGTAAATTCATATAGAAACAATAAACTGTTAATTTACACCATTGCATTTACAAGTTCACACATCGCTGCTATTTTTGTTTAGGAGGGAGTGTACTGACAATTAGTTAAGTTAGATTTTAGAATTCCATGACACCAGTCTACCATCCAAACGTAAGTAATAGTTTAACTCGCAGTTGAGTGGTTTAGTTATTAAATCTATTTCCATTGTTAAAATTTTTTAAATGTTTACCAAAATCTTAAAGGGTCTAGTACACAATTTTATCATCTAATGCTTATTGTACTGTATCGGAAGAATACTTAACATGCCAGACGTCATGCATTTAAAGCTAGTATTTTATTTGTTTACAATTTTCAATTTATTTAATTCTGCACACATAAGTACAAATTGTGGACTTCTAAACACTTGCAAGAAGTACTGAAAATTACAATTATACTAATAAATTGCACCCAATACTTCACCAATCCAATGTGACAATTGTGTAATAGAAGAAATATTATTCTCTGTTCGAACAAGGCTGCACAATACAAAATCTTTCTAGTGCCATATTACTATTATGTAACGTTTTATCATGCATCATTTAGGCGAGTTTATGATAGCAAACATATATACGTTTATTTATTCATTTATTTATTGGTAATTCATTGATTGTATCCAAAGATTAACTGGATTGTTTATGACATACTTAATTTAGCTGATTTAAATAATTACATTTACTACCAACACATTTTGTTTTAAAATCCATTCCAGCTGTATAACTTGGTATCTTCACTCATGATTTGCGTTACATCTTCATTTTGCGCAAAACATCTTCGGGCACATGGGTCACTTAAGGGTACCGTCTACCGCAATTTCCATCACAAATTTTTATTTTTTAACTGTACCAGATTTTTTTTCTCATTTTAGACACAAAATGTGACTAAATTTGGCTCTTATGAAATTTTTTATCTCTCATCGTTTTTGTGTAATGGCTTGTTAAAGTCATATTTTGCACGTGTCCGTTTAAAGGACTACAGTAAAACCAACTGATGTACCAAACTCCAAAAAAAAAATCACAGTGGATAAATACACTGCAGGCTACAATGTCATGCTCATAAAAATAAAGAATACAAATTATTTGTAATTTAAAAAAATGCTTAAACTGAAAATAAAAATATATTTTTTAAAATACAAATTATTTTTATTCATTATTAATATTATGTGCATGACATTGTAACCTGCAATGTTTTTATACATTGTGATTTTTTTGAGTTTGGTAGGCCTATATCAGTTGGTTTTAGTGTATGCCTTAAAACGGATACAATGCGAAGCATGAATTTAACAAGCCATTACGCGAATACTATGAGAGATAAAAAAATTTCATAAGAACCAAATTTTAAAGAAATATCTGGTACAAATAAAAATAAAAAAATATGGTGATGAAAATTGCGGATGACAAAGCCCTTAATCAATATTCTGGTTTTATGCATATCTATAAATACAGGTTTAAAAATTCAGCAGGCTTATCCTAGCCGGCACGTGTGTCTTTCCGACTATATTTGTAATCGTATGAATGTAAATACTGAACCTCATTCGTTGTAATATGGTGGCGAATACAGAAAAGGGTGGGATCCGTGCACCACTCCTGCCAGATAAATGTTCAATTTTGTAGGCTTTTTAAAAATATTATTATTTAGGCTATTCCTGTGTGTCCCGGCATGCGTTGCGATGACCAGTAAAATGTTGGGTACCCTGTTATTCACGTCTACACCATATTGTCCCATCGAATTCTTTGTTTTTATTTTCATTTTATTAATGTTTTTCTTTGGCAGAAGTTTACACGGCCACACACACACGACAATTGACCGAACATTCATCGCAGTCGAATAAGTTAAGTGGTATAGGAACGCATAGAAGACGAACAAACAAACACATATTTGTTCTTAAATTATAGATTATTTCGTTTGAAGAACTTTTTTTTTGATGCTCAAAAGCGTTAGGCGTACCAAGCTTGCAGTCACAGAGAATAAATACGGAAAGAGCGTTAGAAATATTACGTCTTAAAGGATACGTTTGTATGGTTACCCTTCCAAAGAAAAGGTATTTTTAAGAAAAATTTTTCAAGAAACATAGAAATAGGAAGGGATTTTCGAAAAATATTGCCTTCGGTCATAACGTTACGTATTCCAAGTATTGTTATTAGGATTATCATAAAATCTAATCCACTGTGAAATACCAAATTATGTTGAACGTTATCCCGTTTATTTATTTTTATTCCGAAGGAGCCGATAAATAATTGAAGACCCACTGTAAAATACAGCACTGTCCAAGCATATATATTTTTTTATTCACTCTTACTGCTTGAGAAATGAAGTCTTGTTTGTAACGCCAGTGATTTTATGTGATAAGAATGTTGTAACAATTAGTTTCAGTGCCATGTTTGCACATCTGCAGTTCTGCTACATTGTCAGTGATTAGGTGGTTTTAACTCTCAGCGTCTCGGGACTTTACCCGCTAAACACAGACGCTTGGTGTCCCAGACACAGTCTTCTTATTGGCACAGTCAAAATAGTGACGCCTCTGCACAAATACACTTTGCCAAAACCCATGAAGCAGAGCTTGCAGATGCGCACGTAAGACATTGAAGCAGGTTGGAGCAAAATTATTTTCACCAAAAATAACTGGCTCCACTTATTAGTAGAGATGGTTGCTAGTCGGATGTCAGTTTGTCGTAGAGATATTATTAAAATACATTGGAAAATGAAATTCATTTAGCGAAGAATTTTTTTACACGTTCATATTTGTTTAACTATGTGTACTGTTTCAAACGTCTAACGGTACTGTTAACTGAAGCATCAATAAAAAACAATACGTAACCCTCACTTTTTTCACCAATCACGCCACTAGTATAATATGTGTAATTCGTATATACGTTTTTACAAGTAAAACAGAACCACATGACCAAATAAACTTTTCTCCTCTTTTCACTCTCTCTCTCTCTCTCTCTCTCTCTCTCTCTCTCTCTCTCTCCCTCGCTATATATATATATATATATATATATACGTGTGTGTGTATGTGTGTTTTCAGTTTTTTACATTAGTGCCTAAAGGAAATGCTACCCTGAAAGTCGAGTGAAAAATGTAATTTATGTAAGTAAAATAAAAACCGTTTCGTCTGTCTTTGTATTGACGATGTTGAGAGTTCTATAAAAACAGGGTATGCCTATTATTTTTAATTTATATTTTAGGTAATTACATTGTACAGACGATTTTCAGGATATCGTTATGCCCACAATAATTCATTTTACGGAAAAATTTAAAACGCATTTTCCGACTTACTTTTTCATAATCTGTCACCACACATGTATTCATCATAGACTTACTAACATACCCTAAATCTGATAGATTTTTTTTGCGAGAGAGAGAGAGAGAGAATAGGGCCAAACCGATCAACAAATAAACTATTACATGCGATGACGTGGAAGGGGTCTGACTACTTCTAAGGCAAGAAATGATGAATTCTACGTTTACTTTCCTACCGCAAGTTATTTACCAGATGTAATAGCCAGTAAAGGCTGGGTGTTAGATATCCGCTTAATTTACTTTATCTCTGAGACGAAAAAAAGTTATTTTCTGCCCAAATCCTTGTCTGATTTATTTTACTCCTATATCAGCTTGTAAACGCAGCTAGGCCACCGCGACACGAACGCTTCCGTTGTCAGTGGTGGCATCTAGCGGTCGACGCCGAACTACATCATACGATTCACGCGGCAATCGGTTCCAGCTGGGTGGAGAATAAAGGATGATGTCTTGGTACAGTAATCCGGTTTTGGCGCAACTGGTAAGGAAGTAACCTGGCTGGATTATTAAGGGAGGGTGGAGGGGTTAAAGTTTTGTGGGAATATAGACGAAGAACGTCACGATAAAACTACCAAGGCGTTATTAGTGATGCGCTTTCAACTAAAATATGGATGTAGAAAGAAGTTTATTAATAAAATAATTGTATATACATAAATGTATTTTCCATATCACAATGAAATGGCTGTTTGTCATAACACGATACATTCTAATCGTTAGTATCAGCACTGAACGGCAAAACTGATTTTTAAGCTTTGTTGTTTTTTTGTTACGAATATCGTGTACGGTAGGCCTTTAAGGTAGCAATGTTCTTCGGTTTTGTTTACACGGTATAAAACAAAGCCTTTTTTGCTGTTAATGTAAGATTGCTACGACAATATCTCATGAATATAAAAACTCTTGAGAAAATGTCGGTTTCACAATAATTTTAGCGTAAGCTACATCGGTATAATATTTAGTTACTTGCTATTGTTATTTACGAAAACCGTAATAATATACGCTTATAGCAGATAAACATTTTGCAAAGACCGGTATACCCAATGGCGGCTCGTGGGTTGTTACCAGGTAGGGCTGCAGTTGCCAAGAGCTGTACAGGTTTGTGCGCTGGTTGACTCTACTGCCACTGACACGCTGTGTGCAGGTGCGCCTTACTACTGAGTGGTCACAGAACATCGTGTAGCCGGCAAATATTTCATGGTCGTTGGTCTACGGCGCGTTCATCAAGAGTGTACAGTTCAGACTATCTGCAGCCCCACCTGGCAATAACCTACGAACCGCCACTGAGTATGTCATATCCGAAACGAAAAGACATTACTATGGTGAAGTAAAAATTGACGCAGTATATATACACCACCTTTAGTTCGTTTGTTAGCGTTTCCTTGAGAAATATTCAGTAAACTGTATACTTCGATACAAAGCGTGATAGTTGTAAGATTGCATTATTTATCAGTACTTACATATTTTATTAAATAACCAGTTTCGTTTCAACAAACCGTATGTAGATTTGATGGTTAGAGACTCTGTAAAATAACGGGAACAGTAGATTATTTGCTAGGCTCCAATATTGTGTATGTAACACTGAATGTTTTGTATCGACATTGATTATCGTTAGGGCCCGGTAGTTTTGGCGAAAAGATTTTTGCATCACTTTGTTTCAGTGGCTTACGTGCGCACCTGCAGCTCTGCTGTGTGGTCAGTGATTGGATGTAATAACAGCAAACATCTGGAGGTTAAACCCGCAAATAACAGACGTGTTGTGTCACAGTTATCCATGTACTGATTGGCACAGTCAAATGAATAATGTCTCTGTACAAAAACACTCTGCCAATAATCGAGAATGTGCACGTAAAACACTAAAACAAAGTGGGGCAAAAATATTTTCGCGGAAACTACCGGGCCCTAGCTATCGTTTATTTGAAGCACTGATTCTCTCTTCAACAGGCCCAGTTTGGAACACAGCTTGAACACACAGCGTGTGCAATTTGCCTCAAAACTTTTCACACTTGTCACCGTTAATATACTACAGTTTATTGGAGTCGATGTTAATTTAAATATATTCACGATTTTCCAGTGTATTTGTCATTACATATTGCGTCAAAAACTGAATTAACTGAATGATTGGTGCTCATTCCTCCAAACATACACGAAACACATAAACACTCAAAATTAACTGATAGAGACCAGAAGTTTTCGCGGAAATATTGTTACCCCTGATTGTTTCAATGCCTTACGTGCACATATGCAGTTCTATTTCATGGTCATTAGTAGGGACTGGAAAATATCGCAAATTCAATTACCTGCAGGCTAGAATCCATTCTACTGTGCATACTCAAGCCCCGTATATTCGTTCACTGTCTGCTGTTCCACTGAGTAGCAGCTGGTGGACAAATAATCGGGGCTTGAGTATGCGTAGTGTAATGGATTCTAGCCTGCGGGTCATTCGCGAAAATTTACAGTCCCTAGTTATTAGCTGTCTGTATTTGTACAGAGTCGTCTTTCATTTGGCTGTGCCAATCAGAGCAAGGTTAACTGGACACCACATACTTGTGGTTTGCGGATAGAATCCGAAGACGATGGGAATCAAAACAACCAATCACTGGCCACGAAACAGAGCTGCAGGTTTGCACGTAAGACACTGAAACAAAGTGGGGCAGATATATTTTCGCAAAAACTTCCCGTCCATACACATTGATTAAAGCTTACATGATTACTATAGCCTCCTATAGGTCGTTCACGATAACCTGAACACTTTTGAGAACCGTCTTAACTAGAATAATAATAAAAAAATTACATCAATTGAGTTTGATATGATCTTTGAGTGTTAAGTAAGTTGCTTTGTTTACAACAAAATGTGGCAGGAGACTATAAATAATATGAAAAGAAAAAAGTGGCTAGGGTTTCTCAAATTCTCGCTATATCTCGAACCACCTTAAAATTTAACGAATTGTAAAACTGGGTGGTGACAGACGCACTGTCAGGAACGAGAATTTGCGTATAGACAATGAACTGAACATGCATAGAGAATGGGATTTGGTCGAAAATATAGTGCTGCGTCGCCTCAATTGCAAAACACGGGAATGGCACGAAATCTTTATAATTCATTTCGCAAATAAGGTAATTCGAGAGAGGATGCAACAATTAATGAACTTTAAAACAATAATGTTTGAATGAAAGCTCAAAAAATTTTACGGTATGATCATATTTTCGTTGGGAATTTGTGCAAGTCACTAAAGATCTACGAGTTTCTTTTAAAAAATGTTAACATAATAATTAAGTAGACTTAAAAAAATGGTTTTACTTACATATTTACCTAAGTAACCTTAGACTCCTTTGTAAATAAATTTTAGTACTTTAACAGCTATACACCTATTTTATATATATATATGTATATATATACATATATATATGTATATATATACACACATATATATATATATATATATATATATATATATATATATATATATATGAGTGTGTTTTACAATACTAATGTACAAAGTTGTCTTCAATGGAGAACATGTAATTTCCAGATCTCCTGAAATGTGTGACCTTCAGAGATATTTTGAATATAAACTGAGATGATGATGATGGTAGTAACAATGAAAAAAATGACACGACATGGTTTGCGTGCACGCCTAGAGAGCACTTAAACACGTAACTTTATTCAGCTTATTACGTCATTAGAATAAGCGATGCCATGGAAAATGAAACCAGTTTTGTGGGACTCCTTAACTATGAGTTGAATTGAAGCTTGAGGCCTGCCTTTCGTCTTGCGAGGGCAGGATGTGAAGTAAAGCGAGTCCTTAGAATGCAGAACTTGTTTGTCTTGTCGCGTAGGGGGGAAGCTGGCAGTTGCATCCTGCAGAAATGTGCAACGGCTGCACGACGACTATCTGCGTCTTCGCACACAGTAAAAAAAATATTAACAGTAATAAAAATAGTGTAGGCTTAAGAGCTTGCGGTTAAGATGCGAACATGGGTGAACGTATTTTGCGCGTTCGAGGCCTAGAAGTGCGGAAGTCTTAAGTACGACGCAGAACGCGCATCTCGCCTCCCTCTAGCCTCTAAGCACAAGTCAAAAAGTCAATAAGTCTAGCCGATAACTCGAATCTATACGACATTCATTGGTGACCCTACATAATATTACGACGTAATATTAAAGATAAAGGTATACTGTATACACCAATAACTTTAAAATATTCAGTGCCTAAGTAGAGACAGCAAAAACACCCACTTGCGCCATATCCGGTGGCCAGAAAATACGAGCGAGTGAGTGGTTTTTGTCAGTGTTTAACATCGAGGTCTTTAGCGATATGGTGAGGAGTGGCATGAGGTGAGTATGGATCAGGGCCGGTATGAATAGGCGGAGGAAAAGTGAGATTCCCGAGAAAACCCGCCGACCAGCGGTATCGTCTGGCACGATTCTCACATGCGAAAATCCGGGGACCGACCCCGCCGGGAATTGATCCCTGTTCGCCTTGGTGGGAGGCGAATGGTCACCGCACCCCCCCCCCCCCATAAAATATGTTTTTATGATTAGTGGTGAACCTTACATGGAAATACACACGTTTTACGTAGGTTTTGTGTCATTCCTAGGCAGGTACTCCTATGCTTCTTAAACAAATTTCTAATAATCTGGGAACAGCCATAGCTCTAGACAAAGCCCGGATGCCTGGGCAAGTAACTGCTTCAAGGACGTCAGTCCCTTAAAATTATGCTTGTTTATATTTGTTCCAAATACTGTTAGACTTTTACACGTCATGTAACACATTTCCCTAAATAAAATAAATTAGGCCCCATAGTTTTTATGCATAACCACTCATCAAAGTCACACAGCTGCGGTGTAGCCAAAATTAAAAAAAAAAAGTAAGTAACTTTTGAAATCAAACTTACAGGAATTAAAAAATCAGTCTATCAATGCATTTAATGACGTATTTGAAAAAAATACGGTTTTGAAAAATTCAGTAATCTCACCAACTAGAAATTATACAATGATTTACGTATTTTACTCAATTTTTAAATAAATACAGAAATCACAAAAATTTCTTGAAGTAGCTCGTTTAGTATAAAAATGAGTTATCTTGTTTCTGCTCGTTAATTATACATTTTTTTAATCTTGACTACACCACAACAACCGTTTCGTGAATCTGATGAGTAGAGATGATGGTATATCGCGAAAATGTTTTGTGCCAAGATAGCCTTGAAAACACTGACACAACGTAGCTGTCTGCAGACATCAAATATTACAATATCGGGATTCTTATTGGCTCAGTCAAATAGGGCAACAGCTCCACGTACAAGCTAAAGCCAGTAACCTTCAGGTAAGCTGGACGTGTATTGAAATCTATCAAACAGTCAACTTTTCCCGCTATAAACCATCATCTCTACTGATGAGTGATTGTTACTAGAGGCACGATTATTTCGTGTATTGATTCTATGTCAGGTTGAACGTCAACAACGTATACTTCTCTGTCATGTCTTTGATCTGATGACAATTGTTATGATACACATTTGACGACTGCAAACCAGAAATAAATAAGGAAATAACTCGTGGTGAGATCACACGGTACCTGCATGAATGGTTAGAAGCCAATGAACTATTGGCCATGCCCAGTTCGTTTATAGGACTGTGAAGTCTAGGCTGCTACCAGATGAATACGCGAAATAACAGTGCCTCTAATTATTAGAGACCTGGAAATTTCGCGTATTCATTTGAGAAGGCGTTATACTTCAAATAACTGTACACGTTACTTTCTTCCGTGATTGGATCGCTGTTCATGAAACCCTTCCTTGAGGACTGTGAACCAATACTAGACCAGAATGTATACACATTGACTCCCACGCTACCTTGTAAGAACTGGCCACTCACTGGAGCAGCAGCCAATATAGAAGTAGTTGAAGACAGACTGTATACACACTGACTCCCACGCTACCTTGTAAGAACTGGTCACTCACTGGAGCAGCAGCCAATATAGAAGTAGTTGAAGACAAAATGTATACACATTGACTCCCACGCTA